>JAJOZX010000220.1:1720000-1820001 GCA_023014485.1 Bathynomus jamesi | reverse complement strand
CATGTTTGTTCTGATTCCAACTACGAGGCTGAGCATTACTGTAACAGTTTAGGAGTAAAACACAGTAAGAAAAAGTCTTTATCTTCTCCTTCGAGCCGTGCTCTCTTCAGAAAACTTAGTCATTAGAATCTCCCGATAAGTTACAAGAAGAATCGGGGAGAAACCTCAAAGAATTTAATAAGCCTCTCAGAATCCTCCGCGCCACTAAAGAAGAACTCGGAGAGTAGTATAAGAAAACTACTGCAAGTAACAGATCCGTTGCTGCCTCCTAACCAGAACCCCCGTCGACTCCGAACCACCCCAGGGCCATAGACGAGGGGTTAACATATAATATATTATTAATATATATATAATATATATTATAAATATATACATACCGGTATATATATATTATACATATATATATATTTATATAATATATACATACCGGTATATATATATTATAAAATTATATATTATATTATATAATATAATATAATATATATTATATAATATATATATATATATATATAAATATTGTATAATATATATATATATTATATAAATATATATATATATATATAAAATATTGTAATAATATATATATATATATATATATATATATATATAAAATAATATATATATATAGATATATAACTATTATATAATATATATATAAAATATATATAATATATATATAAAAAATAATATATATATACCAGTGCCCCGCGAAAAGTATCCGATCACCCTTAAAATTTGTATTTTTTACATAAAAAACAATGTTTAAATGTATACTAACCTTATATTAGTATTTTGTCATCTGTCCTTTGGTTTGGATGACGTGTTCTAGACGTTTTGGCATGGATTTAATCAAGTTTTGACAAACTTCCACTGATATTTCCTTGCCCATACCTTTTTGATGGCCTCTTGTAATTTTTCGACTGAGCCAGTGTCGTGGCATTCACCTTATTTTTTATTATTAGCCACAGATTTTCTATCGGATGAGATCTGGACTATTACCAGGCCAATCCAAATATCAAATTTATTGTCAGTAATCCATTTTGTCACTATTTTGGCCCTGTGACATGGTGCACCATCATGCATGTATGTTTTTGTCCTTTGGATTGCCATTGCCATTGGAAGTTTATCCTGTAGCATTGCTAAATACCGTGCACCATTCATAGTTGTGTTCTTCGGAAGAAAATATAAGTTTCCACGCCCATAGTAACCGAAACAACCCCAAACCATCACACTTGGAGGTGTTTCATTGTCTTTAGGGTGTATTTAGGGTCCATCCTATTTGAGCCAATAGGCCGGTGAACTTTTTTGGACAACTTCTGATGTCAAAAATGTCGACTCATCGCTAAATAAAACCTTCTTCCAGTCATCAACAGTCCAATGAATGTATTTTTTACAAATGCGACACGTTTTTTACGCATTTTTTCATTAATGAACGGTTTCTTAGCAGCATGGCGAGATGGTAATCCGAGTTCTTTTTGGAGCCGCTCCTGGATAGTTCGTCTCAGAAACACCAGATAACAAATTATTCATATTAAATTTTATTTCTTTCGCAGTTATTGTTGGGTTTTTCAATACTAACGTTTCATAAGTTTGTCTGTTTGCGAATTTGTTTTTCTCGGTCTGCCAGATCGTTTTTTAGGGACTGGCGTGGTTAGGCCACCATTGTTCTCAGCCCGTGAAAACCCATAAATTAACGTACTTTGGGATATGTTTAATTCCTTAGCTATCTGTCTCTGTGATTTCCCACATGCATGCAAAGCAACATAGCACCTCGACAATCACTCTTAAGTTGTTTTAGCACACATTATATATAAATTTTATTTACACCACTTTCTGTAAAAAAAAAAAAAAATCAAGAATTTACACAACAGTGAAATCTGACAAATTTGAGACACAGCCACCGCAACGAAGGCTACCAAACACTAATTTGAGAATGCGTTGGATAGCTCTCATATCAGCGAGCAACCTCAAAGTTACCAGATGTCGCTAGAACAAATAGAAAGTGAATTACGTGTCTCTGAATATCAAGGGAAATATTGTATTTTCTTGAGTGATCGGATACTTTTCGCGGCACTGTATATATATTATATATTATATATATTTACAGTATACACCAACCTCTTTTATTTATACACCAGCTCCATCCTCCTGTTCTTCCTTGCAAATGCGTCGATTACTTTATCATGAAAATCACAAATCAAATAAATAATTGAACACTGTTAAAAATGTGCTTAAATTATATTTGAATTTGTGCACTTCCGGAGGGGGGCGAAGAGGGCAGGAGAGGAAGGTGGGGTTAGTTGACGAACGACATTAACCTCAATATAACAACTTCACTTTGATTTACTCATAATTAAGCAAACTCTTATTACAATTAACTTGCATTTCTTCGAAAAATATATTTGGTAATAATTGCCAGTTATTTAGTCATTTAATGCTATAAGCTCATTAATTAAGTGCTTTAAAAGGATTTCGTTAGCATAACAGCAGGAATAAGCAACTCTCTAAGTTGCTTCCACGATCCACGTTTTGCCTAAAGAAATGAATGCGTTATGGGTCTGTTTCCATCGGTGAATATTTTTTATTCTTTTAAGACATAATATTAATTCAGCCCCAAGTATAGCGATCAATAATTTTATTGTATATCATTTATTACATTTATACTATCGTATAAGCAATGAAATTATCGGTAAATTGATACAATTTTTATAAGACACGAATATACTGTAGTAAATCAAACAAAAGAAGCAATTCTCAAGGTTGCTTCCACTGGCGCCCGTCTTGACGCAACAAAGTTATTGCTCTCCCCCACCTTTTTCAATGCACTGATTTGGATTTTGAGCTTTTTGTATTAAAGAAATATTTGAAAGGAGTATAGCCCAGTGATAACTGATCATAATTTTATCGTCATTAATATTGTTTAACAGCCCTTCTAATCATGTGACGCCTGGGACAAGAGCTCAAAACCGGGACTGTCCCGTTCAAATCGGGACGTATGGTAAATCTATATATATATCTATATATATATACAGGGTGGCGTAGTATCGCGATACATTTTCTGTATCTTATATCGTATCGAAAGATACGATACAAATAATTGTCAATAACGGGATACTTTATCATAGACTCAGTCAGTGATCTTTTCCCATAATGTCTGATGAATTATTTGAAAAGTCGCTATTTGTAAAATTCAATAAAAATAGAAAGTAATTCAGTTGTTTCATACGTCATATATGATGTGTGTGTGTCTGTGTCCGTGTGTATATATATATATATATATACTATATATATATATATATATATATATATATATACATATATACACACACACCACACACATTATATTTTTTTATATATATATATATATATATATATATATATATATATATACACACACACATTTCACTGCAAACAACACAGTATAATTAACGTAAAGAACGACGCTTGTATAGAAGAACATTCCGCGCAAGATGAGGAGGGAACGAACAAATGAAAAAATTAGGTAACCACCCGGGAATCGAACCGGGATCTTCCGATTGCCGGTCAGATACGATAACCACTACACCATGGGCCTCACTCGATACCTCATTTTTTTCATTTGTTCGTTCTCCCTCCTCATCTTGCGCGGAATGTTCTTCTATACAAGCGTCGTTCTTTACATATATATATATATATATGTATATATATATATGTGTGTGTGTGGTGTGTGTGTGTGTGTAAAAATGAACAGTGAATAATTCCTATATAATCTTTATATTCAATTATTAATTTTTACATAAGGACCAAACTCGCATAACGCAAGTTATCTGTTATTCAATTCATACGTCCATGTCCTTTTCTTGACCTTTATCTTGTGTTATTTTTTTTTTATTGTTCCCTCGCAAGATACTCGTCATGCTGACGCACGTTTTCGAATTCCGCTGACCAACACGGAAGGCGGGCATCTAATTACGAAATCTTCTTTCTTGTTTACTTCTAATTCAAAAGCATGATTATGTTATACAGGGTGTACATAAAGTCAGGATCTATTTTGTGAAGCACTTGGAAATTATATGGAATTCAATCATAAAATGATAAAGTGGTAACATTTATTAAATAATTAGAGTAGGATTCGACGTGACGCCCATCAGTATCCCTGCACAGCTCAAAATCGTTCCGCAGCATTTCTAAACACATTCTGGAGCATTTGCGGGGTTATGTTATCTGCAGCAGTTCGTATACGTGTACGTAAGTTTTTCAAGGCTCGTAATCTTCGTCTGATAGACGTGCGATTTGATAAAGCCCCATGCAAAGAAATCTAAGGGGTTAAATCTGGTGATCTCGCTGGCCAAGGTCTGTTGCTTCCGCGTCCGATCCAGCGATTTGGAAAACGTCCATTTAGATAATCCTGAAAATTTTGGCATAGTGACAAGGAGCACCATCATGTTGATAGACGACGGTACTAACAATCCTATCCCAGTCGTCTATCAACATGATGGTGCTCCTTGTCACTATGCCAAAATTGTTCAGGATTATCTAAATGGACGTTTTCCAAATCGCTGGATCGGACGCGGAAGCAACAGACCTTGGCCAGCGAGATCACCAGATTTAACCCCTTTAGATTTCTTTGCATGGGCTTTATCAAATCGCACGTCTATCAGACGAAGATTACGAGCCTTGAAAACTTACGTACACGTATACGAACTGCTGCAGATAACATAACCCCGCAAATGCTCCAGAATGTGTTTAGAAATGCTGCGGAACGATTTGAGCTGTGCAGGGATACTGATGGGCGTCACGTCGAATCCTACTCTTAATTATTTAATAAATGTTACCACTTTATCATTTTATGATTGAATTCCATATAATTTCCAAGTGCTTCACAAAAATAGATCCTGACTTTATGTACACCCTGTATATCGTAATGCGTGTTATGTATATATATATATGTGCCCATGTACTTTGTGTTAAATCTCAAAATAATACATAGTTATCCTAATGGAAATATGAAACACTGTAAACTATAGTTAACTGTGGTCATTTGTAATTAACTATAATGATTTAATATGTAGTTAATGTACTTTAATGAAACTGTAGTTAACGATAATAAATGAGTGTGAATTAATTGGTAATTATAATCATAGTTATGGTAAACCAAAATTACAATGTACTCAATGTCCGACCCGATATTATGTCGCCATTAGGAATGTATATGCGGCAATATTGTTATTATTTTTTTATATTATTTTCTCGTTGGAATAAATTTTTGATGTGACTTGTTCTTTTTAAAATTTCTTAGTAATTTTCTTAGATTTAGCTTAATAATGAATCCTGATTAAAAGTTGCAGTGTTCATGTTTTGTATACATTCTCTCTTCGTTATAAAAGATGAAGTCATGTCTTGCCTAAGCATTTAATTTTAAATCTTAAACCTTTAATTTTTGCTCATATGCATATCTTAGTATAAAGATGCATACTTCAATTTCCGTTTCTAATTAACTCGGCGGATCAGGAAAACAGCAGATCTGAAAATACGCGGTTTAAGATAAAAATATGGCTTACTCTTCCTATATCCTGTTTATCTGTTTAACCATTGTCACAACAAAAAATTTACTTTATTTTTAACTATTTTGCAAAAATAATACAGCCCTTTCAACATTTAATAATGATAATATTAGTAGAATCGGGGTATATAAACCCACATAATTTCTTCCATGTTCATTCAGAATTAGACTCAAAGGCTGAGAACCGCCTGTACATCTTAGCAGTAAATTACAGTAAGACATAGTCTTTATCTTCTCCTTCGAGTCTTGCTCTCTTCAGAGAACTTAGACATTAAAATTTCCCGATCCGTTATAAGAAGAATCTGGGAATCTTCAGAGAATTTAGTAAGCCTCTCAGAATCCTCCGAGCCACTATAGAAAAACTCGGAGAGTAGTACAGAAGAAAATACTGCAAATAACAAATCCGTTGCTGCCACCAAACTAGAACCCCCATCGACTTTGAACCAACCCAGGCCATAGACGAGGGGTTAACATATATATATATATATATATATATATATATATATATATATATATATATATTTCTAAATACTAACGTTTCTTGGGATTCTCACAAAATGTGTGGTACATGAGTTGGCAAAGAGGTAAGAAGACCACACAAAAAAACCCGTTTCTGGCAGTGAACGTGTTAAGTTTCATAAGTAAAATGAAGGGTGTGAAGAGATCGAATATTCATCTCTGTTACACCTCGAAACATCCCAAGAAGTTATGGTTTGGTTCTGTTTTAGAATTCATGGGACAGATTTGTTTTTGTGACTGAAATGATGAACAGTCAAAAGATATATACCAGTGTTGAAAGAAAAAAAGTTGTTACCCCTCGCCAACAACTAGATTAAATACAGCAAATGGTTGTTTCAACAAGATTTTGTGAAAAGGTTTTGTACAGGGTGTTCAAAAAGAAATGCACCCCGAAACAGAAAGAAAAGGGTTAGGTTATAAAGATATATGCATTCTCCAATGGGTTGCGTTTTCTCTGTGAATACCCTCTATAAAATAGCATTTCAGTATTTGATTCACCAGATCTGAATCCAGTCGAAACTCTTTGGTCAGTTTGAAAGAGATAAATGTAAAAGCAAATTATTTTAAGTGAGGGAAAGTTTATAAGACGCATTCGAAATACTGACTGAGTGGTCCAGAAATTACCAACATTTGTAAATCATTGGTGGAGTCAATATCAAGACGAGTTGAAAGAGTTTAAAAGCACAAGTAAGTCATACAATATTAGTAGAAAAATACTCCCGTGGCATACTTTCATTTCAGTCCTAAAATTCCATTACATGGTGAAGTAAAAGCAGTGTCACATTTTTTATGGACAACCTTGCCTTACAACCTTACAAAGGTTTCGCGTGATGATCTCTCATTTCGCGAAGTTCAAGTTTGTCGCCCCTCCTCTCGAATTGGCCTGGTGAAGTAGTAAGTTTGATTCTTGCGCTCTCCACCTCACATAGCCAGGTACGCCCGGCTCATCGGGGATTGTTCTGATCCAGGCGTCTAGTCTTCTTTTGAAGATTTCCACTGCAACTCCCTTTGTGTTTCTTAAGTCTTTGGGCAACTGATTAAACAGTTTTGGTCCTCTCACTACAAAACTATTTTCTTTCAGGGTTAAGGATGTTCCCTGTCTCGCCTTCAATTTGGGAATACGACACAGTCTACCGTTTACTTTCCACCGTTGTTTGGGGAGTTATGGGATTCAGAGTAAGATTAGGGACTAGTTTCTCCATTATTTTCCAAGTGTAAATAATGGTGTATCTCTCTCTTCTCCTTTCCAGTGAATATAGGTCTAGTTCTCGTAACCTTTCCCAGTAATTTAGTTCTTTGCACCCATTGATCTTGGCTGTGAAGCTTCTTTGGATCCCTCCAGCTGTCTAATGTCTTCTTTTTTATATGGGGATGTTAGGACCGAGCAGTATTCCAATTTGGGTATTATCAGGGTTTTCAGTAGAGGAATCATTACATTCCTATCCCTTCGTTTAAAGGTTCTCAATATCTGACCCGTTATTCTCTTTGCTCTGTTTACTGCTATCTTATTTTGTGTTTCAAATTTCGCATCATCTGTCATTACAACCCCTAAATCTTTTGCTCTGGAATTTCTCTGAATTTCCTGTCCATTTGGGGTATAATATTCCATGGATTTAGGTCTTCTCTTTTTCCGTACCGTAATAGCTGAAATTTCTCGGTGTTAAACTTCATATTGTTGTCTTCCGTCCACTTGTAGATTTGTTTATGTCGGTTTGTAGAGATCCTATGTCTTCTGGGTTTCTTATTTTTCTACTGATCTTTGTGTCATCCGCAAAGGATGTTACTGTGCTGTCTCTGGTAACGTCCTCATCTATGTCAGTTAGCATGATTATGAAGAGTAGTGGAGCTAATACTGTTCCTTGTGGTACTGAGCTGAGGACCTCTGATTCTGATGAAGATACTCCTTGTACTGTAACGACTTGCCTCCGCTCACTAAGGAAATTATATATCCATTTCCCTACTTTTCCTGTTATTCCCATATATTTCAGTTTATGTATTATGATTCCGTGGTCACACTTGTCGAACGCTTTAGCAAAGTCTGTGTATAGTACATCATCATAGTTTTCATTACTTTCAAGTGAATCAATAATGTTGTTGTAGTGTTCCATTAGTTGTGATAGGCATGATCTGCCTGACCGAAACCCGTGTTGGTTATCATTGAATTTTTTCTGAGTTTCCAAAAAGTCATAGATTTTCTGTCTAACTATTCTTTCAAATATTTTAGTGAGATGAGATGTAAGCGACACTGGCCTATAGTTTTTGGCCTCGGATCGATCTCCTCCTTTATATATTGGGACTATGTTCGCGCTCTTCAGGATGCCCGGTATTTCTCCCGTGTCTAATGATCGTCTCCATATCCAGTATAGGGGCTCAGCGATTGCATTCTTGCAGTTTTTGATCAGTGTGGCATTCCATTTATCCGGTCCTGCCGCTGAGTGTGTTTTTAGTTTCCCTATGGCTTGTGTAATATCATCCGTCGTAAAGTCGAAATCCGTTATACTTTCCCCTTGTGGTTCTTCTTCAAAGAACGCGTTTCTATCGCATATCAATTTGTCAGTTTTTGGGATACTGAAAGATGATTCATACTGAGCTCTTAATATTTCAGATACTTCTGTTAGATCATCAGATAAATCACTGTTCTCATTTTTTAAAGGTCCGATAGTCGCATGGTTTTTCGACTTTCTTTTTGCGAAATTATAGAAGTACTTTGAGTTAGCCTTTATCGCTTCTATAGCGTCATCTTCTTCTTTTTCTGTATGCTTCTCGATTAGTTCCTGTATGACGACATCGATACTTTGCAGTTTATCATTTAATATTTTTCTGATGTTGTTATCTTTACAATTACTTAATTTTGCAGTCACTCTTTTTCTCTTTCGAACAATGCCCTCTTTTGTCTTTCGAACCTGCTTCTCTTCTCTTTGTTGTATCTTTGGGACATGTTTTTCCACAATTTCTAACGTCTTCTCCTCTAACGTCATTAGCATCTCTCCGTTGTCTTGGCCTCGAAAATGGTTTTCCAATCTATTACTTCCATGCTGGATGTCACATCTTCCCAGTTTATAGCTTTGGAGTGAAAATTAAAAATTTCGAATTTGCTTCTTTCTGTTGTGCGTGTTCTTTCCTTTCCTGTTGCCTTTATATTAGTTGTTATTTCAATGATGTTGTGGTCCGATATCATAGTTGGGGATATTTCTACATTATCAATTAGATTACTGTTGTTTGTGAATACCAAATCTAGGCAGTTGTTTTTTCTTGTGTTTTCTGTTATTTCTTGCGTTAACATAAATTCATCAGCTAAGCTAGTAGCATTTTTACCTGCTCCTGGTCTTCTCGTGTGCCCCCCTTGTCCTGGTGTATACATATATTTTTTCCTATCCTTTTATATTTCATGAATGGGAAATTAAAATCACCACAGAGAAAAATATTTGGGGTTGGAGAGTGTAGATCTTTTACTAAGTTTCTTACCTCTGTAATGGAATCTGAAAATTTTGAGGTTGGCGTGTTTGGGGTCTGTACATTACAATTAGTACCATATTTAATTTTTCAATTTTTGCTGCTACACATTCTACGTAGTTGTTTGAGGTACTTATAGCCATTTCTGCTATGTGCCTTTCGCGTGTGTAAATAGCACATCCTCCTTTACGTCTCACTGTTCTGTCGGCTCGGAGGATGTTATAGTTGTCAATTTGTATTTCTTTTTTGTCAATACAGGACTCACAATTTTCACAGTTCGCCTGGCAGTCCTTTAGATGAGTTTCCGTGAGGCATGCAAAGTCTGCTCCGGCTTCTTGCATGAGTCCTTTCAGGTATACAACTTTGTTCGTGGAATGGTTTGATTTAAGGCCCTGTATGTTGGCTAGGATTATTTTTATTTTTTCTCTTTCTTTTTCGCATACAGGTGGTTCCGATTTGTTTTCCAATGGGGGTGCCGGTTTCGTTGCCTTGTGGTCCTCCGAGAATTTACCTCTTTTTATCTTTGTCGGTACCTGTTGTCCCGATAACGCATGAAGTGCCTTTGTTCGTACCTTCTGTCCGGCTCTCGGATTCTATATTTATATTTGTCAGCTGGTTTTTAATTGCTGGATAGTATTTAGCAGCTGAAATGTGTTGGCTGCGTCTAAAAAATTGCACTCTTCTTTGATGTTCGTTTTTTCTGTTCCTCGTTGCGTTCCTTTGAGGGTGGTGGTATCGGCATTTTTTTTCGTATTTGCAACTCCCATATCTTTCATAAGTGTTGCAGACCGTAAGATGGTGGAACATGCATTTCTTATCAATTGCAGTATCCACTTGTGTAATGCATTTTGCATAATGTGGGATGTGCATATATGCATTGCCCATCCCGATATCTGCAGTTTCCTTTCGCGTAGTATTTGCACATACGATATTTTCTACGCTTCTGCTTCTTTCTTATTATTTCAAGTTCTTAGTTTTGGCATTATCATTATTTTTCTTTGGCTGTTTATTTTCTACGTTTTTAGTTATTATCTTTTTATCATTTCGCTCGTTGGACCGTTTGTCTACTTCGCACTTTTACTTATTTCTTTCTTTCATCTATGTCTTCCTTCCGTATTATATTGTTTATATCGTTATTTGTTATTAAATTTGTTCGTTATTATGCTGTTATCGTTATTTCGTCTTCTCTCTCATCCACCCGTTTTTCGTTGGGACCATTCGGACCATGTGTCCCCATTCTTTCATTCTTTTCTGCTATCTCCATTTCTTTAAAGACCGCGAAAGAATTTACGGTCTGTGTACATGCGCCACATAGAAATTTGATCCCCACGACGTGTTTCGCGTTCGAGACAAGAGTTATTTCCTATCATTCCAATTCATGCAGTAAAGTCGTTTAATCGTTGGCAGAAATCACATCTAATCGCTAGGCTTTCCGTTGTTACTAAATTGCACAAATTACAGATTAAGTGAGAATTTGGACCCATATCCATGTATTCCTTAATTAGCGTAAAAAGAAATACCCACACAAATTCTTATTTATTTATTTTTATTTTTTTTCTGTTTCCTTTCTTTCGATGGTCGAGGTATTTCGAGGGTTTTCTGACCTTTGTTTTATGACCTTTTTCCTGCTTTGTTTCAAACTTTCTCGAATGCCAACCGTATTTCGTTTTGAATATATACGTTAAAATTGGTGATAAATTATGTAAACTGTATTGCACTTTCTTATTTTAATGAATTTCACTTTATAATTTATATGCACGGATTCACTGATACTTTATACACTTTCGGGTGCAAACAGAATAAACCGCCGAGTAGATTATTCCCTTCTAATTTGGGTGTTAAATAGAGAGAGCAAAACAGCACGTCCATTCACCACAGGGTACAAGCAACTAACATATATATATATATATATATATATATATATATATATATACACACACACATATATTAGTGGTGGACCGGTTATCCGCACCAGCATCATTTTTAACATCCGCACTTCTGACTGCGGATGTTATGCGGATATTACCTCTAATAAATTATGTAATTTACAATTAAATTAGCTTATAAAGTAGCTTATAAGGCCCACTCATGCACATTTCATGTAAAGTATTAAGTATTAATGAACAAGCAAATATATAAACTTCAAAATATAAACACTTGGTAACACAGAAAATTGAATGAAACTTGTTTCATTGAATTTTCTGTGGCTGAAACTCTTGAGAAAGTTATTATTTTTATCATAATGAAAACATTAATATTAATTTTAATTCTTATGCATTGCCTGCCATGATAGTAATATCACGAAATATGAAAAATTATGTCATATATTCATAATTCTATATTATATTGATAGATTAACTAAATATCCGCATCCGCATCCGCGGATATTGAAATTAAAGATCCGCATCCGCAGATGTTGAAAAACTGAAATCCGGTCCATCACAAATATATATATATATATATATATATATATATAGAGGGTTTTGTAGACCTTTATTCATAAGGATGAAGAATAGCAGTTCACTTATGACCTTATATGAAAATGAAAATGAAAATGAAAAGGTTTATTGGTAGACTATAGTCCATATGACAAATATTATTAATACAATGACAGTTCATATACTAAGGATAGAAATATATACAATTGATTAGAAATAATACTGTAATGTCGAAGTTAAGAGGAGCTACAGACAGACGTTTTCGTACCAAGAAGTCCATAGCTTAGAGGATAAATGGCAGGACTCATGGATAGCTTGGATGATGGGGTTGGTTGATTTTTTAATTCTTTGCATTACACTGTGTTGAGCACGCCTTGTTACCTCCGGGAAGCTCGGGACATTGCGGGTAGCAAACATTTGCGAAGCTGAGCATCTCGGTGGTAATTTATGTAAGAGTCTAAAAGACCTGTTGTACAGCAAATTTAGAGTTCTGCCAGAACCTTTTTTATAATTCACCCACAGTTGCTGTCCGTATATATTACTGCAGAAAGTACGAAAGAGGGTGTCTTTAGCTTCACTTGTACAGAATCGAAAGTTCCTTATGGTCATATTTGCTTTAGCACACAGGCTTCGAGATTTTCTTATATTCGAGTCATCACTCAAAGAGCTGGTAATAGTTTGACCCAAATACTTAAACTCTTGTACTTCCTCAATTACTTCACCATTCATTTTAAACCTTATATCAGCTGGCTGATTACAGCTTTTAGGATGAAATTGCATAACCTTAGTTTTTGTATCATTAAAAAGAATATCATGTTTCTGCGAATACTCTTCGCAGACTTTTAGTAGCCGATCCAGACCTTTAACAGAGGGACTTATTAACACCATATCATCAGTATAAACTAAGTTATTTATCCTTGTGTTATCTATACAACATCCCACTGTTGCCTCATTAAGTGAAGCAATTAATCCGTCGATATACACATTAAACAGCATACGGGAAAGCAAGGAGCCTTGAATCACCCCGCAAGAGGAGCCAAAACACTCGGATAGTACATTGCCCCACCTAACAGTGAAAGATTGGTGGAAATACCAAAATTCCAATAAATTTAATATGTACATGGGAACCTTCCTGTCTTCTAGTTTTGCAAATAAAATATTGTGGTTCACCCTATCATATGCCTTACTTATATCTAGGAAACAGCTATAAATAGTTGAATTACTGTCAATGTATTTAGATATTGTTTCTTTAAGTACATAGATACATAGGTCAGTTGAGTGGGACCTTTTAAAGCCAAACTGATTAGATGTCCATAGGAAATCATTTAATCGGCGTAACAAGAGTTTTTCTAGTAGTTTCGAGAAGCAGAAAGCGACAGCAATAGGCCTGTAATTATTGCTGGAAAGAATGTCTCCGTACTTATTTTTGACCAGGTGCAAGATATATACCCTCATGAACTCTGCAGGGATAGAGCTATGAGCCAGCATGGCTGATCGGAGCAATGATATATGCAGACATACTACGTCATTGCATATTTGCATATTGCTCATTCGATAAGTCATCTACCCCTGACGCAGAACCAGTCTTTAACTCTTTAATTAAGCTCTTTACTTCAGAAAATGATATCAAAGTATTTTCACTTGTCCCTCCACAATCGTTTCGCTGCAATCTATCTTAAGATTATCCCTACTCACACTGTTAAGAATGTTAGAATAGTAGTTTTTCCAAAGCTTTGCAATTTCATCCTCCCCCGACACTAGGGTGGCCCACTTTTCAATTTTTTTTCAAAAGTATAGGTGATCGTGATTTTTCCCATTATTTGGCACTATACTAGCACATTGGTATTACCTGTATACAGGTAAAGTTAGGACACACATGATATTCCACTAGTTTATAAAACAGCAAGCCAAACCGGAACTTCAGAGTTTTCTCACACAATTTTCTTCTTTATTATTTTTGAAGATGGGACGAGCTCGATCTCTCGACCTACTGCAAGCTGCAGGTCGAGAATCTGGCGGAGAGTACGTGGCTAATAGAACTCCGGGACGCGGCGGTCAGCTTCCTGGGCACAGCTTCTGGTTTCGTCAGAGACGATTACCGGGAAGTGGCAGAGATCACGCTCCTGGTACTCGGGACACAACCACGCCGTGGCATTCACCTCATGCGCCCAGGAGCCTACCACCACGCAAGATGGATGGCTAAAGTTAGTATTTTCAAACATAAATAATCTAGAGATAAGTTTAAATGTTATTCAGAGATAAACATTTCATTATAACGCAAACAAAGTAATTGGTAACAATAAACCTGTCTTATTTACAATGGTGCCTATTCTGTTTCAGGTCATCTACTACACAAAACTGCTGATGTTCAGTAGGCAGCTGGAGCTCGACAAACTGCACAGGATCGTGGTGTTCATCGCTCTTCTGTACGTACCAGCTTGGTTGGCGGCCCCTGTAGCAGCTGATGCACCGTTGAATGACCTGGTACTATACCAGCGTTTTCTGAGGTATAGGGCAGTGGACCGCGAGGTGGCAGAAGCGTCACTGGCAGTGATGAGGCGGCACTTCTGGTATCTGAGGCCTCAGACCGTCATCTTCGCTCTATGCAGCAACAAGGTGGATGGCACTGTGAAGCAACAGATGGCAGAGAAGCTGTCCCACTCCCTGTACCCAAAGACTTCACATACGAGAACGTCTCAGTCGACGAGATGACGCTACTCCCCGACCTCATCGACGAGTCCTCCTGGTTCTTATTTGCAGGTCTGAAGATGTATGGGTCTTCGTGGCTCACCCTGCCAACTGATAAGTGGGACGAGAACGAGGACTTTTGTCGTCTGAAGGATGTGATCTCTAATCTCCAGGTCACCAATGACGTCGCTGAAAGAGGAGTCCAACTGATACAAGACCATGCGAACACGGTCACAAAGGACGAGGCACAGCTGCAGGATCTTCTGCAAGTGGTGGAAAAGAACCGGAAAGAGCTCGGCGACTTCAAGAAGTCATCACTCGCCACGATGACATAGCACAGAGGAACAACGTTGCAGCCAGTGACGTGTGATAGTGGTCAATACAATGCAAAAGTGATTGTTTAAGTTATTGTTTCTTTCTTCCTTATTTGTCTGCTATTTGCTGATTTTTTTGAAAAGTATAGGTGATCGTGGTTTTTCCCATTATTTGGCACTATACTAGCACATTGGTATTACCTGTATACAGGCACAACTTTTAAACCGTTAGTCGTATGGCATTGGAAGGCACACCAAACGACTTCTCTCATCAAGAGGATTCAGAAAACATCCCTACTTAATGATTTATCTTGATTCAGTAAAAAGTTAAAAAGTACGCATTTAAAAAAAAAACTCGTAATTTCAAGGTCGATGCGAGACCCCTAAATATTGATCAATTTTTGTAAAACTGGTACCAATGTGCTAGTATAGTGCCAAATAATGGGAAAAACTACGATAACCTATACTTTTAAAAAAAAATTGAAAAGTGGGCCACCCTACCCGACACCCCATCGATTGTCGGAGGGAGGACATTTTTGACACCCGTTTGATTCTCAACAAATTTCCAAAATTTGTTATTATCGTTATTTATGCGAGCTTCACAGGCTTTTGATGCTCGAATAGACTCTTCTTCCTGTTTACATCGCCTTATGGCCGCCTTATACTGACCCCGACTTCCACACATATTCAAGTGTACTGGTCCTAATCTGGGTCTATCATGAAAGCACCACAAATCATAGGCGTCTTTCGATTCCCTCTTCCGGGGGGCAATAAAATCATTCCATCCAGGAATAATCTTAGTATGATGGTTGTAAGATTTAATCAGGGGGCTTCCTGCTTCTCTTAACAGGGATATTATCTTACTATAATACCTATCTATGAGTTTACAGTGAGAATCATTTGAGCAAGGATTATTACAGGCAAGGTGCAAAATTTCTAAATTATTAAAGAGGTGACTTGTCCTGTCTCTGTATTCTATTATCTGCTGCATCGTAACATTGGACCAATCGACGCGATTATTCTTACCTATTGAGTTCTTGTTAAGTCGTGTTGCGCATAAATTGGTAACGTTAATTAATATTTCTAATGGTCTATGATCAGAAAGAAGGAAATCATGCAGAATATGAACTCTAACAATTCGATCCTTTAGATTATTACTAGTGAGACAATGATCGATCTACCTGGTGGTACCACTCATATCACTAACGTATGTAAAATTACCACTGGCTACCCCTAATACGTCTACATCACTTATACTTAAATTGGCCGACTCGCACATGTTACCCAATTCTACAAAGAATTCCGAGTTCACATGCGCGTTAAAGTCCCCCATTTTTATACAGTGAGAATATTTGGGGTTATCTGATAATGACTTAATTTGGTACAGCAAATCAATGCATTCATCCAGATTACTGCCGTTGTTATATGGTAAACAGCAGTTTACAATTAATATGCAATCATTGTTCACTTGTTATTCAATGCCTAACAACCTTACATTATCGCTTGTTAAAAATTTTATATGTTTTGACAAATTTTTCCTTAATAAGAAAGCAACACCACCAAAATGCCTACCGTATATTAATTCATCTGACAAGTCTACTGCTGATGACGCATGGTGCATAAAGTCATCATGGATGGTAGAGAGAAATTTTAGCTCTTGCTTAGGTAGCCAGTGCTCCTGCAGGAGTATCAAATCTGCACTGTCGCAGATTTTATGAACATCTACAGTTGAATTCCTCACTGATCTTACATTATATGACACTATTTTCAACAAGTTATCCGCCATGACTGATAGAGAATTTATATATTAAAATAACACTGCTGAAGCATTTACGAGTATAACTAAAAGAACAAAAGATTTTAAACAGAAAAATTTTCGGAGCAGGTTTCAAAGGTTTCGCTCTGACTCCAGATACCTCTGCTCCACCTCCGCTTCAGTTCCATCGACCTCTGATCTCGTCCGCCCCAACACCGAGTAGCCCTGCTTCAGCTCTGCACTGGCTCCATCTATATTTTATATTTTCATCTCCGGTCCCGAAGCGTTTTTGCAAACCCTACTTCAGACCTTTCTTTACACTTGTATTGATGGTATTTATTAAAGAAAAGGTCATGCGGGAAATTGAGTTGAATGAGAGAGAGAATATATTATATATATATATATGTATATATATATATATATATATATATATATATATATACACACACAGTGTATATTTCCACCGGAAAATAATTTTTCTCTTATAACACCGCAGCTTCTCACTGATACTAAACAATTACAGATCACACTTATGAGTTTCAGCATACTCTCATGTACAGTATATTAAACTATTTAAAGGTTATACTGGTTAAGATATATAACTATGATATCGAAATATATTTTCATAACTTTCCTTGACGCTATAAGGTGCTTTTGAAGGGATCACCTGAAGATCACGGCCCCCAGCCTTCTTTAGTTAGCTTTATAAGGCTAACTAACGAAAATATCACGACTTAACCTAACCAATCGTCAAGGGCATACAGTTGACCTAACGATTGGTTAGGCTAGATCGTGATATTTTCGTTAGTTAGCCTTATAAGGCTAACTAAAGAAGGCTGGGGGCCCTGATCTTCAGGTGATCCTTTTGAAGTACTGTATAACATTTGTTAGAGGTATTTATCCTTTCATTAAGTATATCCTGGAAAGAATTAAGTTTAAATGGTACTTACGTATTATCAGGACTACCAAACATTTCTGTTTATTGTGTATTTTTGCTCCCGTCATTTTCGTTTAAACTAACGAAAATATCACAACTTAACCTAACCAATCATCAAGGGCGTACAGTTGACCTAACCGGGTATTCAATTAACCTAACCGGGCATTCAGTTGACCTAACCGGGCTATGGAAAAAATAGGTTCTGCTCCAACTAGAGTAGCCTAAACACAGCCTACGCTACGTTGAAGATGGAAGACCTAGGCTAAAGATGAACCAGCCTAGCTATGTGTCCATAAACTGGACTTCCATACTTTATTGTTAAACAATTACAGCTGAAATGTCAGCTTATTTAATCTAAATTTGATAACCGAAGGGAAATTTATGAACTTCTTACCTTCAAATGATATAAAATCTTAAATTTAAATTTTTGACACCAATGATGAACTTTTTATTCCTGCTTCTTCTTCTAACCTTTCCTTTTTCTTTTTTAGTTGTTCTTATTATGGCGATTTTTTTCTCCCAAAAAACATGTTGCCATTTCTAGCTATGGGATTTTTTCTTTTCATCCCATATTTGTTTCTTGGTTGGTGTCGTTTTAATTTTTCTCAGCAAGAGTTCAAGTTCTCCTGATTTACTTTTATTGTTATTATTTTTGAATGTCGATGTGACTTATCCAAGATTAGGTGGGTCTTCCATTTCGGTACTCCCAAATTTTCCACACACTGGGGCCGGCCAGAAAGGAAAAATTGCATGTGAAACCCAATTTTTTTCTTAATATTTGTTAACCCATCTTAGATTACCTATAATTTACGTTTTATTTGTTATTCAATTTTTGTTTTTCCTTACTTTTTAATATAAAAAGTGTAGCATTTTATAAAGTCCTCACTCTTTCCAAAATGAAAGGGTGTTGCATTTTAATTTATTTTACAAAGGAAATATTACAATACTCCAGCCCTTATCCTTTGCTGTAACATCTGCCTAGCTTGTAGAGCAGTTGAACGTTGTGGTCTACTGTTTGTGGTAAAGGGTATTGTAGTAATGTTATAATGTTATAATGTTTCAGACCAACAAAGACCCTAGGATCCACTCATGGCTGGTCTACCTAACTGTGTTCGTAATCGTGTATTGTGTATGTCCTCCGTGGTGGCGGAAGGGACCTACAATTTTACGTGGGTTCCGAACCACAAGAACATAAGAAATTTATGTAAAAACTGCCGGTAAATTGGCAACGACCAATTTTTACGAAACTAAATAATTATCAATTTAAAACTAATTAATTATCGATTTAAAACAAAAGATAGAATCTGGATCCAGAGGATCAAGTCATAATAGACTACTATCCACAAATATGTTACACTCAATATCTATTTATAACGGACCTGCAAATATATGAGATCCAAAGAATCCAGTCAATTTCATTACGGTATCCATCAAGTCACGGTCCATATCGATTGCGGACCAAGTCAAAATTTACAATCATATACATTACAATATATACACTTACGAGGAAAAGTGTAGGTGTGGCTGTAAAGACTGTACAGTACTGTAGAAATGTGTGTGCACCCATTTTGGGTCTCCCATTTAAAGGTGTTTGTGGGGCAAGTGAAGATCATGAGTTTTTCAATACCTCACAGTACTATGGGGGGGACCGCTCGGCAGAGGAATCTCTTTAAATGGGGTGTGTAAGGACAGAGAGTATCCCCTAACCCAAGACGCTGCCTCCCTATATCCCACAACACTTGTGTTGAGCTGTGGGATCTATCCCCAGAAAGCCTTAATTTTACTACTTTAAACTATACCCTTTCTATCAACATATGCGTCTAATCGATTTTTAAACATGTTTATAGACGTGCTACTAATTACTTCTACCGGCAAACTATTCCAGCTATTTACTATTCTATGCGTAAAAAAGTTTTTCGCAACTGCTGTCTCGAACCTTCTACATGTCAACTTACACCCGTTATTTCTAGTCCTATTATATTGAGATATTTCGAAAAAGCTATCTCTATCTACGTTATCGAACCCATTCATAATTTTGAAAACCTGGATTAGATCACCCCTTAACCTCCTAGTCTCGAGTGTTGTCAATTTTAACTCCTTAAGCCTATCCTCGTACGACTTTGACCTAAGCGACGAAATCATCTTAGTTGCTCGTCTTTGAACTCTTTCGATTTTGTCTATATCTTTG
Organism: Bathynomus jamesi; assembly: GCA_023014485.1. Lineage (NCBI taxonomy): Eukaryota > Metazoa > Arthropoda > Malacostraca > Isopoda > Cirolanidae > Bathynomus > Bathynomus jamesi. The sequence continues at coordinate 1,800,166 of JAJOZX010000220.1, read as the reverse complement.
CGCATATGTGGATTCCAAAATTGGATCGCGTACTCCAAATGGGGTCTAACTAATGATTTATAAAGTGAAACTATAATATCGCGCGATTTGTACTCAAAATTTCGAGCTATAAAACCTAACACTTTGTTCGCCTTATTGACCGCTGCTGTACTTTGTTTCGCTACTTTTAAATCACCAGTGACTATAACTCCTAAATCTTTTTCTTGCTCGACGCTTGTTAAATCTTTCCCTGACATACAGTGGCGGATCTACTATGAAACTAATGAAGCTTAAGCTTCAGGGCCCCTAATCCAGGAGGGGCCCTGAAGCAACTTTTTTTTTAATGATTGAATTTTTCAACAAAATCGATGGATTTTTTTTAAGTGTTTGTTATTAAAATAAGGCTATTTTAGTGATAGAATCATAAGCCAATGGGTTGAAGTACTTAATATTGACCTTAGAATATGCTCTAATACCCATTTCATATGGCATAAAAATGCCCCTGTAATTGGTCAAATTTCAAAATTTTCTCGGGGGCTTGCAGCGCCCGAACCCCCAACTGTATGGGCTCGCTGAGCTCGCCAGAATCTATTCAAGGGCAAGGGCAGCAAGGCCCTTTGAACCTTGTTGGATGTTGCCCTATTGTTGCTGGTTGCGAAGGGGCCCCCATAACAGTTCAAGCTTCAGGGTCCCAAAAATGTAGGTCTGCCACTGCTGACATACTATACGCAAAATTACCGTTACGAGAACCTATATGCAAAATTTTGCACTTATCAACGTTAAATCTCATTTGCCATGTGACTGACCAATCAACGATTTTATTCAGATCTTCCTGAATTTTACCTCTATCTTCGTCATTAATCGCCCTACCACCCAGCTTCGTGTCATCCGCAAACTTTAAAACTGTACTGACTAGGCCGACATCTAAATCGTTAATATATATAAGAAAAAGCAAGGTGCCCAATACAGAACCCTGAGGAACGCCACTCGCTACATTAGCCCAACACGACTCCGCTCGATCAACGACCACCCTCTGTTTCCTACCTCGCAACCACTCTTCTATCCAATTTATTACTACACCCCTGATTCCATGAGCCTTAGTTTTTTCAATGAGTCTTTTGTGCGGCACGGTGTCAAACGCTTTTTGAAAATCTAAATACACTACATCAACCGCCCGATGTCTATCGTAAACGTCAACCACGCTTTGGAAAAATTCTAAAAGATTAGTTAAGCAAGATTTGTTTCGCCTAAATCCGTGCTGCGTATTTCTAACTAGCTTATGCACTTCTAAGTGTTCGACTATACGATCCCTAATTATTGATTCCAGTAGCTTACCTACAACAGACGTTAAACTGATTGGCCTATAATTTCCCGCCGCACCTTTATCGCCTTTCTTAAAGATAGGTGTTACGTTTGCTAACTTGAAATTATCTGGTACGCACCCCTCAGAAATAGACGCATTAAAAATCTTTGTTAGCGGCACAACAATGCTATCTTTTAATTCTTTTAGTTGTATGGGATATATGGAATCCTGCCCCGGTGATTTACGCGCTTTCATTTTATCAATATAGCGCGTTAGCTCCCCTTCACTAACCACTATATTATCCAAAATATTACCATTATCAAACGGTATTATGTCCGTGACCGTAGAGATATTTGTTACATCTTCTATAGTAAAAACTGACGTAAAAAATTCGTTTAGCAAGGTAGCCATTTCCTTTTTTCCAGAAACTAGATCTCCGTTTACATTTTTCAAAGGCCCCAAGACGCTTTTTACTGGATTTCTATTATTGACGTATTGAAAGAATCGCTTGGGATTTTCTTTACCGTCACGAGCTATGGAGATTTCAAATTCGCGTTTTGACTTTTTTATTACACTTTTCGCTTCACGCTTTAGAGATATGTAGTTGTTTCGTAACCACAAATTGTCTTTATCGCACTTATGTAGCCTATAAGCCCTATCTCTACTCTTTATAATGTCTCCTACTCTAGAAGTAAACCACAAGGGCTTGTTGTTTACTTTCGCACGCTTAATTTTGTACGGTACACATTCCTCATTTATATTCCTAAATACTGTTTCGAACGATTCCCACATTAGTTTTGCGTTGGAGTTCCCCATCACGTTTTCCCAATTGACGTGTGACAATTTATTTCGAAATTTACTAAAGTCTGCGTGCTGGAAGTTAGGAATTTTCGTCGAGTTAGCTGGTTTCGAGTGACTTACTGAGAGGACAAACTCTACCATATTGTGATCGCTATTGCCCAACGGTTCTATTATTTGAAGATCAGTAATTAGCCTATCATCCGTAGTTATTACTAAATCTAAAATACTAAAGAAATCAATAGGTTTGGTATAGTTTGGCTCAAATTTTGATTATCATCAGAATCTATTATAGATTCATCTTCATGATCATTTTTGTTAACAGTAGTTGGTCCTATTCTAGGGGGTATAAGAGTGATACATCTCTTATAGTTTCACCTGAAGCGGTTTTAAGTTTTACAAACCTGGTTAATCCATCTTCCCCAGTTTTTAGTTGTAAAACTCTACCTAATGGCCAACACTGTCTTGGTGTATTTTGTCTAATTAGAACTACATCTCCTACCCTGATTTCATTAACCCAGTCTTTGTTTTGTTTATATTTATGCCTTTCTCTCAACCCAACAAGCTATTCATCACTCCATTACTTTTTAAATTTTGTTTTTATATTTGTTATTTGTAATAATCTATTTTGCAAATCATGATTATTATCACTCCAAGGTGGATCATCCAAGGAGATATTGTAATCAGGTAGAGGGTTAATGACTTCTCCTTTAATCAAATGATTTTGGGTGAGAGGCTCTACAATCTACATCATTAATATTATCCTCTACATAAGTAAGAGGTCTGTTATTGACAACATTCTCAATTTCACTAATGAGAGTGAGAAGTTCAAAGAATTCAATTTGTTTTTTACCTATTGATTTCTTTAGGCAATTCTTTATTGTTTGGATATTCCTTTCCCAGATTGCTCCATACCATGGTGATGCAACAGGGATGTATTTCCATTTTATTTTGTTATTTTGTAAATGTGTTATGGTATGTAAATTTTGTAATATGTCATTTATTTGGTTTACACCAGCCTTGAAATATGTTGCATTATCTGTTCAAACAATTTTGGGTACAGAATGCTTAGCACAAAATCTTCTAAAGCTATAGACAAATGATTCTGCAGAGAGATCACTCACTATATCTAAGCTGACTGCTCTAGAAGATGAACATGTGTAAAGTATGATGTACATTTTTTGTTCTGTTGTTCCCAGACCAACAGTCAAACTTCCTGTATAGACTATGCCAACTGTTTCAAAAGGCCTATTAAAGGTGACTCTCTCTGTTGGCAAATCAGGAGGATTGGTCTTACTGAAAGATCTGGAATGAATCCTTTTGCAGGTGACACAGTTATTCAAAACTGTCTTTACATTCTGCCTTTGGGTATCCAATACAACTTTCTAATGGCATTTAATGTTTGTGGAACACCCATGTGATAAAGTTCATTGTGTTTCTCTCTAATAATTAGGGTTGTAATGTAGTGGAACCTAGGAAGAAGGGGTTGTTTACGGTTATATGAGATTTGTGATTTGTTTAATCTACCTTACATCTTAATAAGCCATATTTGTCAATGTAGAGATTCAAGTTCATTACCACAGAGGGTACTTTGTTCATTTGTTTACCAATTGTTAGAAAATCTATTCCATTTTTGTATTCTGTTTGTTGTATGTGGTTAATCCAATATTTGGTAGCTAGACTTGTATACATTTCATTATCATTATTTCTTTATTTTCTTTAAGCAGTTGTGAATGAATCTGAGACAGTAAGATGTTACCCATACAAGTTTGCCAGTCAGAATAATTGTTATAATCTAATAGTGGCTCAACTTTATTTGTGGTTATCATGTTAAACTTTACGTTGATTTGTTCTGCTAGCCACATTGTTTCATCCTGAATCAATTCAGGTCCATGAAACCAATTTTTGTTCGATTTTAGTAATTTACAGGATAATCCTCTTGTAAGAAAGTGTGCAGGATTTTGTTTTGTTGGAATGTATCTGAAGGTTATGTCCAAATTTTGTCTAGCTTCTTTAATGTCTCTTAATCTGTTACGGACAAAGATGGTTTTTGAGTTTAACTCATCAGAGTTGATCCATGCCAAGCAGATTTGACTGTCAAGCCAAATATATGTATTTGTAATGTTTACATCATGGTAGACTTCATGGAGAAATTCTGTTATTTTTACAGCTAGATAACCTGCAAGTAGTTCAAGCTGAAGAATAGTTTTCTTTTGTTACTTTTTCCTTGGCATAGATCAAATGACTGCCATCCTCACCTACAAGATAAGCGCAACAGCCATACACCTTTTCACTGGCATCGCCAAATACATGCAAGGTTTGAGGTGTATCTCTGTGTCCACAAACTCTGGGAATATTTATGTTTTGTAGTTTATTGACATCTTTAGCTAACCTTTTCCAGGTATCTTGTTGTTTATTGGTTAAGGATCATCCCAGTCTACTTTCTGTTTCCAAAATTCTTGTTAAAGAACCCTGGATCTGATAGTAGAAGGAAGGAGTAAACCCATAAGATCAAATATTTTTGAATTTTCGGATAAGATCTTTCTTTTTGTGTTAGCTGTTGTATCTAAGGTGTAGCCTTTTGTGCAGAGCGAGTCATGAACTTTAGAATCTGAGTTCAAATCCCAGATCACACCTAACGTTTTCACCCTGTTTGTTGGTTCTGTCAATCCTTTGTCTTCTGATTTTATTTTTTGATTTAGTCTCTCATTATTTGTGATCCACTCTCTTAATTCGAAATTACCTTCTTTCATTATTTTATCTGGTTTTATGTAAACTTCATTTAATTCTAACTCTGTTTTGGTTGATCCTATAAGGTTATCTACATAGAAGTGATCTTTCAAGAACTGAACAGTTAAATCATTTTCATCATACAAATTTAAGTGATGTTTGATGGTTAAAGCCAGTAAACTAGGACTTGCACTTGCCCGAAACAAAACCACATTAAATTTAAATGTTTTAAACCCTTTATTTAAGTCATATGGATCATTAAACCACAAGAATCTTAGTTCATCTTTGTCATAGTCATTTTTCAGATGAATTCTCAAAAAAGCTTTACTTATGTCACTTTCAACTGCATAGTCATCTAATCTAAATCTTAGAAGGATTTTTACAAGGTCTGAAATAAGATTAGGCCCCTCTATGAGACAGTCATTCAAGCTATGCTTATTGCCATCTTTAAGACTACAGTTATACACAACTCTAAGTTTTGTTGTGGGTGCATCCTTCCTATAGACTCCTGTATGAGTAAGATAATGGCAGTTGCCTTTTTTAAAGGGGTGATCTTTAACTTCCTCAATGAAGCCTTTTTCCTTGAAAACATCATCATACATTTTAATTCTATTGTCATTTTTTAATCTTTTCATCAAATTATAGAGATGACCTTTAGCTACCTTTAGATTATCACTTAATTTTGGACTATTGATCTTCCAAGGTAGTTCAAATGAATAATGGCCATTTTCAGATATGATGGTATTTTCAAAATTTTTAACCATTAATTGATTTTCGTCTGTATGATCACCATCTTGCACCCCCACTGACTCTAATAGCCAGAGCTGTTGTACACCTTTATCTAATTCTTCAGTTGTTAATGATTTATTCAATATTTCAGTATTTATGTCATTATTTGAGTTGTGTAAGACCTTGTCATAATAGGGCGAGTTTGTTAATCATATATTTTTATTTTTCATTGTTATTTTATATTTAACTGTGTCCCAGTGGAGCTATACCCCAGTGAGTATCTAGAGCTATCCCATCTCCTATTCTGACTATGCCCTTCTGAATTAAGTGAATATAATCAGCCCCAATTAACATTTGAACATTACACTGCCCAACACCAATTTTGCTGATTTAATTCTAACACCTGTTTTTAGGTAACTTTGGTGTGCTGATTTCAAAAATCATCTTAGGTTTTGCCTATCACGTCAGGTTTTCGAGCAATCAAGTACGGATATTTTGGAGATATCGCATTTTGGCAGGGTTATGCCCAATTTTTTTTCTTTTCAAAAAATAAGTTTTTACATACTCAGAATCAGCATGGAAAAGTAAACAATTGTGCAGGGAGTGAACTTTAATATACAATGGTAATATTGACACAAAGTGATTAAAGTGTTTAAATAAGCAAAAAATGAATCCATATTAAAGCAAACACGGGACCAGTTTTCTTAACATTGTCTTTTTCTTGTTTTCTTACTTTTCAGTGCTGATAAATTTTCTCTTATAGGACTTCCTAGAATAAGAGATGTCAAGACAATCTCTTTGCAGGCTCCAGCAGTAGTCACCCATCATATGGGTATCCCATCTTCCTTGGTATCGTTCTTCCATCACTTTGATATCTTGGTGGAACCTTTCACCTTGCTCTTCACTAACATCACCAAGATTTTCTGGAAATTTATCCAGATGACTGTTGAGATAGTGAACTTTAATGCTCATGTTGCAACCCAACTGCTGAAAGTTTACAAGTAAATCCTTTACAAGATCTTTATAATTTTCAGACTTTTTGTTTCCTAGGAAGTTCTTAACTACTGCCACAAAAGCATTCCAAGCTCTTGCCTCCGTTTCGGTCACTGAGTTACTGATAAAATTTTAACAGCAAAACAGCTGTTAACAGGTCTCAAAAATCATCAATTTTGATAAGCGCCCTTCATGGATCACCCAAAATAGGCATATTGCATTGCACGAAAACCTGATGTGATGGACAAAATCTAAGGTGATTTTTGAAATCAGCACATCAATATTATCCAGAAACAGGTCTTAGAATTAAATCAGCAGCAAAAATGTTTTTTTTGTTGGGCAGTGTTATCTATTGTATCATTTAAATTTCTATCTGCAATTTTATATTGCTTTTTAAGTTGTTATATTACTTGTTTTAAATTTGGTATTTTAAATTTTTCTTGACCAACTTGTTTAATGACTACTGCTTCTATGTTTGTTGTTTTATTCTCTGTGGGTATATCCAGATCTAAATTGACTGTACCATATTTTTTTTTCTGTTAATTTTCTTTGACAAATGATGTTATACACAATTCTTTTCATTTTTATGAGTTTGTAGGCCTAATTGATTAACTAATGATTGATCTACAAATCTACAAATCCACCTTTTTTATTTTTCAAATCTAAAGTTATTGTAGGTAGGAGTACACTAGAATTTTTATTGACATTATTTATTGATAGATGTCCATTAAATGTTTTTTTCATTTTTTTTCGTGTTTTGTTTATTTGAATTTTTAAATGAATCACAAAGACAAGAGATATGATTTAAACTTTCACAATTAACACATTTGAATCTTATTTTTGTTTTGCAGTCTTTGTTAGTATGTCCTGCACCTGTACATTTAGTACAAAGGTTTAACTGAGAACACCTGTTTATCCGGGATTCTAAGTCTACATATTTAGTACATCGTGTGCTATTGTGATCATCAGCCGAACAAAATTTACACTTAGGTACAAATTCTGTCGTAACACTAAAATTTTGTAGTGTAGTTCTATCACTTTTTGTTCTGATTTGTCTTTTTGTTGTTGTTGTGGCTTTGGTTTTGTTTGAATTTTCGTTGTTTGGTTTATTTGTGAATCAATCTTTGTTTGTGAATTAATCTTTGAAGATTTGTACATTCACAAAACATTTGGAAATTCATTCCTTATTTCACCAAGGGTAGGGTATGTATTTCCCGTTATTCTTTGGAAAATATCCCTAATTTGGGTAGGTAAACAATCAAATATTATGGCTTGGATAAACCATGCTGATTTCTCTAGATCTATGTCATTATTTTGTAGATGACCTAACATGCATTCAATTTCACAATAGAAATTGTACAGATCCTGATGGTTATCCTTGGCTGGTTTTATATTTTTAAATTTTATTGCTAAATCATTTACTATTTTTTTTTTTTTTTAGGAAATTTCTTTCTAGTAATTTGAGAGCTATTTTATATGAGCTGCCTATTGCTGGTAAGGCATCAACCAGGTTTAGGGCTGGGCCCTTTAAATAATTAAGCAGATAACTGAATTTGTCAACATCAGATATATAATCTTTGTTGCCAATTACTCTATCAAACTTTTCAAGAAAAGACTGAAATTTTGTTCGATCACCCTCAAATACTGGTACTTGTAATGTTGGTAACTTGGCTTTTAGTTGTTTATTGTCATCATTAGAAATGGATGCATTTCTTAAGGCATCAGTCAAACTTTGATTTGCATCTTCTAAATTATTTGGTAGATTATTTAAAGCAGCGTATAATTCATTTATATGAGAATCTCTTTCAAAAATATTCTGTTCTTCTTCACACAAAAGTGATGTATATGTCTCTTCGCCAACATCTAATCAATCAGTTTCTGTAACAATTTCCTCGTCTATAATTATTATTTCCTGTTTAATTCTATTTAAACCACCCAAAATAGTATCATAATCCCTTTTATTTGGATTTTCTTTGCTATTAAAGCTATTTAAAAGCCTGGTAATGACTCCCTTCCTTGCTGATCTCTTCCTTTTTAATGATTTAATCTTTGCCTCAATTGCTTCACCTTCAGCCATATTTTGTTTATTTTTTTTCCAAAAATAAGTCCCCAAAATCCTAAAAACCCTTTCAACTTTATAAATAAGCTTTATTTTATATTATGTATACATTACTTAAGCTTTAAGCTTGGTTAAATAGACTAGGCTTCTGATTACCCTTAGTCTAGAATTTTACCACATTTATGGCCAAATGATAAGTTTTGAAGTATTTGAATTATTTCTTATTCTTATTTTTAGTTAGGGCTTCGTAATTTATTATTATTTATATGTAGTAAATATCTGAAAAAGCCAAACATGGAATAAATTCTGTTCAGATGTCAAAATGTTAGGCCTACCTTCTGGTCAATATTAACCATCAAAATTTGATAAGGCGTAATTTTTTGTCTCATTTTTTTGTTTGTTTGTTTTAATTCTGTTTTGTTATTTTATTGAAGGTTAAGGTTTTCACAGCAAATAACTCTTTCCCACACGGGCCACCATTTTAGTTATGGAAAAAAATAGGTCCTGCTCCAACTAGAGTAGCCTAAACACATTATGGAAAAAAATAGGTCCTGCTCCAACTAGAGTAGCCTAAACACATTGTGGAAAAAAATAGGTCCTGCTCCAACTAGAGTAGCCTAAACACAGCCTAGGATACGTTGAAGATGGAAGACCTAGGCTAAAGATGAACCAGCCTAGCTATGTGTCCATAAACTGGACTTCCATACTTTATTGTTAAACAATTACAGCTGAAATGTCAGCTTATTTAACCAAAATTTAATAACCGAAGGGAAATTTATGAACTTTTTACCTTCAAATGATATAAAATCTTAAATTTAATTTTTTGACACCAATGATGAACTTTTTATTCCTGCTTCTTCTTCTAACCCTTCCTTTTTCTTTTTTAGTTGTTCTTATTATGGCGATTTTTTTCTTCCAAAAAACATGTTGCTATTTCTAGCTATGGGATCTTTTTCCTTTTCATCCCATATTTGTTTCTTGGTTGGTGTCTTTTTAATTTTTCTCAGCAAGAGTTCAAGTTCTCCTTCTGATTTACTTTTAATGTTATTATTTTTGAATGTCAATGTGACTTATCCAAGATTAGGTGGGTCTTCCATTTCGGTACTCCCAAATTTTGCACACAGGCATTCAGTTGACCTAACCGGGCATTTTCATACAAGACGAAGAAACTGAATGATGCTGATTTCGAACATTTCAAGGTCAATCATAAGTACAACTTCATTGACCCCGACACGGGAGCACACACACACAACGCATTGAGAGGATTTGGTGGTCAGCGAAATGGAGGAATAAGAAGCACCGTGGGACTGCCCGCCCTCACTTGGAGTCCTCTCTCGTGGAGTTTATTTGGCTTCAAAATCTCGAACGGGACCCTTTCAGTGCCATACTGGAAACAATTAAGGAATATTGGCCACCTGAAATTGATTATTGAGTGTTTATCATACTTATCTTATGTATATCATATCAAATTATATTATATCATCAATTATATTATATCATTATATTATATTATCCATAATGAATAAAATCGCTTAAACCGGAAAATGTGTTTTTCGTAGGTAGTCCCGATAATTCTAGATGAACACAAAGCACTGGATGTTTTTATCAATTACGGCGTTATTCTCTCATCCTTAACTTCCCGAAATGTGACAATGAAGGCCTAATACGAAAAGATCAGAAGATATTTAGGTGGAATAACCATTATTAACCTGTTAGGTTAATTTACTGCCCGGTTAGGTCAACTGAATGCCCAGTTAGGTCAACTGAATGCCTGGTTAGGTCATCTGTACGCCCTTGATAATTGGTTAGGTTAAGTTGTAATATTTTCGTTAGTTTAAACGAAAATGACGTTTGGTAGTCCCGATAATACGTAAGTACCGTTTAAATTAATTGATTCATGTCTGGACGAGGAAACCGAAGTAAACAGAATGGAATTAGATAGAATTGAATTAGATCGAATAGAATTAGATCGAATAGAATTAGATCGCATGGAATTAAATCGACCACAAAAATGTGAATTGGAATGTACTCACATTATTATAGATCGGATGCTCTGAATGAGATCGAAATATTTATTGATGAGCAGTTTAGAAATGGTTCATCAATGAAGAGTTTTGTCCTGTTGGGTTAGATTAATTTATGTTAATTTATTTTAAGTTAGAATAAATCGAGTAAGGTTCTTTTCGGTAGGTTATGTTAAGTTACTCTGCGATACACTGTAAAAATTGTACGATTCATTTAGTTTCAAGTCCGAGCGTATATTAGACATTAAATGTACTTACGAATTACGAAGTATGAAATTTACACTGGAAATACTCCAGCTCCGAACGCTCACCAAAGGCCCGAGAGTACGTCTGACATTAAATATACTTTCCGAGTACTCTTTTTTACAGGTATTATGTAGAAAGTAGAAAGCAGCACGAGAAACCACTGATAATAAATAAAATATAAATTAATTATAGTTTGGATTTGGTCCCTTTTCAACATATCACGTTACCCATTCGGCCATGAGATGTTAAAATACACCGAGAGGGTTTTGTGTAAATATATCTTTCGCATTGGTTTCGATATGTATATTTTAACATAGGGTTACCATATTTGAACTTTCAAAAAAGAGGACACTCCGGAGAGTGGGGGTGTATCTCTATCAGTATCTACCAACTCACGTTGTATTAATGTGTTATATATATTGTGTATTACATGTCGTCTATAATGAGTATCTATAAATAAGAACAAGTGTTATGGCTTAAAAAATCAATGTTATAAATATTCAAATTTCCCGATCATGTCCGGGAAAAACCGGACGTAAGGTAACCCTATTTTAACATATATATTTTAATACTGTTTTTGTTATATATATATATATATAGACAGGGTGGGAGAAAAGTCTTTAAGGATTTTATACATATAAATAATTTGTTAATAATAAATAAATTCCAATGATATCACTGCACTGTATGCGATACTTTTCAAACCAACTACAGGGTGGGCCGTAAGTTTCCATACATAGGAAAAATAAACATTTTTTTATGGACAACCATTTTTATTTATATAATATGCTCTACATGGTTGCCATTGTTTTGAAAACACATTTCAATACGTGTTCCCCACTGTTGATGAACACGCATTAGCACAGTTGACGTTATGCTTGTAATGGCGTTGGTGATACGTTCCTTTAGATGATTTATGTCTCGTATCTTTTCCTGATACACCATGGCCTTCAAGTGCCCCCAAAGATAGAAATCAAGGGGGGTGAGATCTGGGGATCTGGGAGGCCACTCCACAGGACCACGCCGACCAATCCAAGCATCCGGAAACTGCTGATCCAAATACCGACGCACGTGAAGACCATAATGAGGTGGAGCTCCATCTTGCTGGAAGTAAACTGGGAAGTTACCTTCCTCGTTTAGCAGGGATGGGAAAATCTCTTCTTGCAACATGTTAAGATACCTTTCGGCATTAAGATTTCCACTGACAAAAATTGGTCCAATAATTCTGTCACCCCATATCTCGGCCCACACCATCACTTTACCGGCACCTTGCATCTTCGTCGGACTCAGCCAGTTAGGGTTAGCATTACTCCAATAACGTATGTTTTGCCGATTAACCTCTCCATTGACGTAAAAATTTGCTTCATCAGTAAACAAGATCTTACGTCAAACGCATATTCTTAGGGTATCTGAAACATAAAAACAAACGTTTAATTTTTCCTATGTATGGAAACTTACGGCCCACCCTGTATATAAGGTCAGGAATGACCCTAGGTTAGAACAGGAAGGCTCTAGGACCTAGCCCCAGTCACCGCCATGTCAGTAAGGAGGGAATACAGTAATGAAGAAAAAGTGTATCTTGTATCGTGGGCTGTTCCTTATAATAATTGTGAAGAAAGTTTGCGTTTATTTCAACAAAAACATAATAAACCACCACCAAATGCAACCACTCTTTGATACTGGGAACTCAAACTTTTGAAATAGGGAGCCTGGTAAAAGATCGTCCAAGAAGCGGAAGGCCAGTAACGGCGACAGGAGACAACAACAAAGAAAATGCCCTCGCCAGTTTTCAAGTCGATCCAACAACTTCAACGAGAAAAGTCGCACAGGAATTGGGTACTTCCAAATTTTCAGTAGCAAAAATATTGAAATCACAGGATACCACGATTACAAACCCATTTACTCTCAGCTCATATACGACGATGATTTTGATGGATGGCTGCAGTTTGCTAAAACAATGGACAAAAGTTCAACAGTGATCCAGATTTCCTTCGAAAGATCAAATTTTCAGATGAATGTTTCTTCGGTTTAACGAGTAAAGGAAACAAACACAACCTTCATTACTGGGCGAAAAAAAATCCAAAAATACGATTGGGTTTACCCATTAAAACGGCTACACTAACAATTTGGGCATGCAGAGGTTAGTCAGGACTCGTTTTCTTTGACATACTGAGAGATATGAGAGATACGATGGCTGGAAAACGCTGTTGCCACATATTGAGAGACAAAGTTTTGCCACAGTTTACTAATGGCGTTGGCAGGAAATGGCTTTATCAACATGATGGAGCGCCACCACATTACTCTGCAGCTGTCCGTCAGATTCTGGATACGAACGTTGAAGGAAGATGGGTTGGGCGGTGAGGTTTCATCGAGTGGCCAGCCAGATCACCTGATTTAACCCCATGTGACTTCTGGCTGTGGGCTTATTTGCGACACAAACTCTATGCTCCTGGTTTCATCTTTGCAAATGTGAATGCCCTTGGGCGCAGAATAGATAAAGAAGTGAAAAGGATCCCACTCGATATGTTCAGAAGAGCAATGAAGAGTTTCACAGAGAGAATCCACAAATGTATCATAGCGGATGGAGAACTCTTTGAAGATGAAATTACAATTTAACAAAATATTTGTATGAATAAAATTCTCACAGACATTTTGTTTGATTTGTTTCATCTTTTGAACACTTCTCTGTATAATGTTGTTAACTAAATAGTTGTATGTATAAAATCCTTAAAGACTTTTCTCCCACCCTGTATATATATTCAATATTTACTATAAAAAGGTAACATTGAAATGTTTTTCTTGGACATAAATTACTCAATAAATAAATAAAAATTGAATAAACGAATGAATAAATGAGTTAGTGAACGTGTAAATAAGTAATTGAACAAATTGTTGGGTGCAGGGTTTCTCCCGGGGTGACGTCTCTTTCCCCGTTGACTCCCGAGTTTGGAGACTGGTGGCAATGTTCCCTCTAATTTTTTTTAGTCCGTGTGCGCAAGAAATTTTCATTGTGCATACATTTAGAGTCATGGTGAAAAATTGTGCAAACTTTTCTGAGCGCTATTATCTTCCAAATTAAATATATATATAAATATTAAATACTTAATAAATATAATTTCCATAAGGTGATAGCTTGATTATTACGGTACCATTAAATGGATATTTAAAAAACTGTTTACAATATTATATATTCTTAAAAAAGAAAACATTTTATCCATTCTAAAAATATGAATAAAATAAAAAATAGTAAAATAAAATTCAACAAAATAAAGAAATAAAATAAAAAACATTAATTGAAAATGACTATTTTATGATAGTTATCATTTCTCAAAACAATTTTTAGCATTTAGCAATTTAAAACAGACTATCAAGATTAATACATGATTTTATCCATTCACAAAATAGGAATAAATTGAGATAATTACTATTCGTTTTTATGCAAAAATAAGAAACAGAAGGTTTATGTTCAATGCGTTAATGTATAAAAGAAAAAATGCAAATACATAAAAGTAAAAAAATTCCGTATTGTGTAACTGCGCGGACGTCGGCGGAGTCGGGCGGAAGGGGTTAATACTTAAAAGAGCGACTATAGAGTATGTTGATGCAAATGGTCAGACCTTGTGTGACGGTATATTTTTTAAATTACTTCATTTACTGTCGTGACTCATGATACGCTTCAGCCTGTGCGCATTTTATTTTGCTGTGTGCGCGGGTTTCACAACGCGTGTGCGCGCACACGCCACACCTTAGAGGGAACATTGACTGGTGGGTATTAACGTATTAATGCCCGATATTATTAATGACACGACGATTGTAGCGTGAAACCATCATGTTGTTTTTCTTCGTGCGCACTCACTCATTCTTATTGGTCACTCAAACCTCAGCTAAGTGACACTGGTTACCGTATCAATTTAAAATATACTTTCAACTTTTTATTTTATGAAACAACAAAGTCTGAATATTTTAATCTTAGGTTCGTTCACATAATAAATTAAATTACGCTTACGTTACACAATTAATAAAGGGAACTAGGCCATGATCGGAAATCAGATAGGTCTAAGGAAACGGGAATAAGGCCTAGGGTCTGAATAGGCCTAGGTAGAACTCTATTGTTCTTCCTTACAGATTACCCAGGAAGTTAAGTGAATGAATTTACTGTCCTAAGTTCATACAAATAGGCCCCTTTTCCCACGGACCCGAGTGGAAATATTAAAATAAAAAAAATGACAAGGGAGGGAAAATAAGATCTGATGGACTGCTCTCGACTAACTTCTTCCTCTGATTGACTCTCTGACTGATTGACTCTCGCTGACTCTCTCTGACTCACTGACTTTCGATCTGAATTTCACTGACTCGGACTGACTCTCGATCTGCGCCTCACTCTCTTTTTCACTTCTTGCCTCGAGAATCCGGATTTTCATCTCGCCTTGTGAAAACATAAGTTCACGCCTTTTTTTTTTTTGTTTGATCCTGGAACTTACAAATAATTTTAAGTACATCATATCTTGAGTTACACACTACTTTATATTATTTAATTAACTTGTCTTACATCTTTGACAATATTAAATGATTTAATTACATATTTGGAGTACTATTTGAAATAAAGATTATTTACGAATACATAATTTGTTGAAATGGAGAAGTATTCTCTCACACCACATGGTTGAACAAAACAACGTCACATGTTTCAGTACAAACAAGGTGAGACTTGTTTAGGTGTTTTCATGCAGTCACACGTAGCCTTTTCTGGGATTTACCTGAGGCTTATCTGAATTTATATCCAACCTTATGTCTTTCATTTATGCTAAATATTTTACTATACTTTATATTATTAATAAATCCCCAACTTTGCAATGCCAACAAAATAAATAAATTAAGTTTACATATGCATTCGGATGGATATAAAACATAAATTGCAATTAATAAGTAAATAGATTTATTTATGTATACTCGTATTTATGTTTACTCGTATAAATGAATAAATGAAAATTAAAAAATAAAGAAAATTAATAATAAAACCTAAATAAAGAGAAAGAATTTTCTGGTGATGATAACCCATTCTGCAGAGTAGTTGCTTCGATGAGATTTAGGAATAATTTTTTTTTTTATTGGGGTTGTTTAACCTCCTTCGCAACGAATGCAAAAAACTTCACTTTTTTCTACGTGAAGGTCAAAATATGATAATAAAAACCCACTCTAATAGACAGAGTTTATTTCCACAACAGTTTCGATGCCCACTGGCATCCTCTTCCGGTGGATAAAGAAAAACGAATGAACCAAAAACAAGAGGGAAACCAGTCCAGGGACCATTAAGAAATTCGCACCTAGGTTAGATCCCGTTCTCCCGACACTGGAAGGACATTTTTATTAAAGGGACCTGCTTATAAGTACATTCGCACAAATTTAAAACTATTCTATTGTTCTATACATACAGATTCTATCTTTTTTATTTTTTTTTTTTTTTTACACAATTATTACTTTATTATTAAATTTATTACATTTAATATTGCATTATTATTTATTACAGAAATTATAAATTTATTATTACATTGATTATTACATTGTTGTTTATTATACAGAAATTATAAACCGAAAAACGAATGAAAAAGGCGAGAACAAAAAAAAAATATATATAATCTGTATGTATAGAACAAGATAGTTTTAAATTTGTGCGAACGTACTTATAAGTGGGTCCCTTTAATAAAAATGCCCTTCCAGTGTCGGGAGAACGGGATCTAACCTACGTGCGAATTTCTTAATGGTCCCTGGACTGTTTTCACTCTTGTTTTTGATTCATTCGTTTTACTGTATCCACCCGAAGAGGATGCCAGTGGGCATCGAAACCGTTGTGGAAATAAACTCTGTCTATTAGAGTGGGTTTTTATTATCCTTCGCAACATCTAAGGTCAAATGACGGAGGGGACCTACAGCTTTAAGTGGGATCCGAACCACGGGTCGCTACATAATCTGGGTGCGGAGGGCGGTTTCCCGTCCAACTACTACCCAGGTCCCAGACCCAATGTCGCTTAACTTCGCGGATCTCCGGGAAGCGATGTTACGACATTGGCCACGCCATAGCCCTTCAGGAGTAGTGTGAGCTTATTCTCAATCACCATACCTGTTAACACCTCTGTGATGACGTCATGTGGTGTCACGTGATATGTTAAAAGTCAGGTGGAATTGTTGGAATGCGGAAACAGTTTGGAAAATGGTCATTAAGCTGCTACACAAGCGGTTCCCAAACTTTTTTTGTGATTACCTCTTTTCGTTAATCGCCAAATGGAAATTACCCCCCACCCCCTGCAGAAAGCACAGGAAACTTCATTTTACTGAGCATAAGAATAATTATTCAAATTTCATAAACATAATACTCGTATATTTCTATTTATACAGTGCCTTATGTATAAATTAAACACATAGGATATTGGTCAAAGAATGGCTGCAGCATTACAATGGAAGCAAGCAAACCGCGTCACCACCAACTACTAGTCTAGTGCGAGGGATGCAATTGTTTTTGCTGAACTAACGCATGAATTCTGGGTTCAGTTTCGCTGAAGTCACAGCGTAAATCGCCTTCAATGTGCAGCCGACTTCGCAGTTTGTTCTTTATGACCATCAATGATGAAAAGCCTGCCTCAC
The DNA here is from genome assembly GCA_023014485.1 of Bathynomus jamesi. Lineage (NCBI taxonomy): Eukaryota > Metazoa > Arthropoda > Malacostraca > Isopoda > Cirolanidae > Bathynomus > Bathynomus jamesi. The sequence continues at coordinate 1,782,666 of JAJOZX010000220.1, read as the reverse complement.
AACGATAACTTGTCGCAAAAGGCACTAGCACTTTCTTTGCCTCTTCGGCAAGCAAAGGATATTCCCCACTCACTTTTGCCCAAAATGTCTCGATTTTTTCTCTGTAAACTCAAACGTGAGAATAAGATCCTGCCGCATTTTCAGGAATTCTGCTTTCAGTTCAGGTGAGTCACTGCTTTTCAGGGCGTAATAAGTGAATGGCCACTTTTTTAGATAGCATGACTGCGTATTAAATATGCTTCTGTACCACATCAACTGCAATAAGTCATAGACAACAACGGTGGATGGACAAGATATTAAATTTGTTGTATTCATATATAAAATATCTTAAATACAATGGTAATTATGAATGTATAACACCTTTGCAAATTTGTCAAATATCATCGTTTAAATGGACCTATGTTTATTGATATGAATCAATGTAATACTTTTATTTTCTGCAATTTTCTCCTTTCAGGTGAGAGACCGCGAAGAGTCACAGCTGCAGTGGTTCAACACTTAAGTTATAACATGGAACTTATTAATACAAAACAATTATATGCATTTATGATGCTGCCTTAATACAAAACATTCTTCGTTTTTAAATAATATTTCTCTCACTGACTTTATTACTACAATATATCAGTGTTGCTGATCTAGAAATAGCATTTGCTCCGGATATAACAATGCCATACCAGTAGTATCCATTCAGCTGTCGTCTATTTGCTAATTCGAAGATATTCTAAGCAGTTACGTATGAAACCTACAGATACCAATCAATCTGGTAATGTTATAATGTTATTAAAATTTAATATGCATGAAAACATTGTTTTTCATTCATAAACCGCCTATATACAGTATGTGTAGAGACCGACGGGAAATTCCTTTCCTCGCTGTTCGCAAACATCTGTAAATCACCAGAGACCATTAAAAATCGCTTTCACTCTGCTCGTTACGCCTTCTCGTGATTGACCTCAGTCCTTCAAGCAGCAGTTCACTAATACACGAAGTGAATCACCACTTGAGGCGACCTACAATTTCATCCCGCCGGAAGCAAACATCACTCTACCGGCGTTATCCTTCTGGCCCTGGCTTCATTCATCCTTCACCACAATTCGATCGGTAGGTCTGTACGTCCTCAAACCATCTCCGTCGAAACGCAGTACGGTCAAACTTCACGTAGACCCTCGGCAGTCTTCAGAGTTATCCACGTCGAAACGCAGGATGGTAAACCTTCACGTAGGCTACTTCAGCCTTCAGAGTTATCTCCGTTGAAATCGCAGGGCGGTAAGCCTCTTCCAGGAACTCACTCGGCCTACAGCGTTTTCTTACGTCGTGCTAGACTATTCAGGATTCAAAGCTGAAAAGTCCACAATCTCTGCCTAATCGAGTAGGCCCAAAAGTGTGCACAAGCAATCAGCAAACTAACTTTCCTATTACGACTAGAGTAGACCTGCTCAATTATTTCACTGTATTCAATTGTCTTACCATATTTGTATTCGCTTGTTTATTTGCTCATTTATGTATTTTATTTTACTTGCCTAATTCGTTTACTGTATCAACACCATACTTTCATTACCTCCGTTATTATTTGGCTTAATTACTTCTTATTGTGTGTTCACTGCCGTATATCTCCTTAGCCTACCTGGATTAGTGTTTCTTGTAATTATTATTTTCACTTAACGCTTACACTGTATAAACCATTTCTCATTGCTAAGAATCAGCCATTGTAATATAGCACAATTACAGTACACAGAATTGTTAATCACTGTGAACAAATAATTCATTTATTTTTCTAATTAAACACAAAATAACAAAGTAATTTCTCTCTCCTTATTAAATAGTGTTTGTTTGGGCTGTGCCCCAAACTGGTGACCCCTAATTATTCATTTCAATTTCATTCATATATTATCGTAAGCCTACTTTCTAGCCACTACAAATTGGTGATCCGTCGGCTACTGTATATGTATTTATATACGAAGGTACTTCAACAAGTATCCACACTTTTTATTTTAGTGATAATATAGTATATATAATATATACTCGTAATAACGAACCAAACTGAGATCTATAGGCTTATTTAGGCTAGCAACAGTATAGGATTATTTAGGCTACTCGTAGCTGTCACATATCGTACGAGTAGTGAGCATGGCTGCGCCGCTTTCAATTTGTACTCTGGAAGAACAGAGATCCGTGGTTCGTTTTTTGTGGGTAGAAGGTGTGAAAGGAGTTGAAATTCACACGCGTTTATGTGCTTAGTATGGGAATAATGTGTTACCACGGGGTAGTGTGTACGAGTGGATTCAAATGTTCAAGGAAGGTCGGACATGTGTGACAGATGCTTAGCGCTCAGGACGACCGTCAATATCAACCAGTGGTGACAAACAGAAAGAACCCAGAGCCATGATTTTCGATGACAGAAGATTAACAATAAAAGAAATTGTATCTTCATTAGACATCAGTCAAGGGTCAGCCTATTCGATAGTTCATGACATTCTTGGCTTTCACAAGGTTTGTGCTAGATAGGTGCCCAAACAGTTGACAGAAAAGCACAAGCGTAATCGTATGGACGTCTGCTCTCATCTTTTGGCGCGGTATCATAATGAAGGTGAAAACTTTTTGGAGCGCATTATCATTGGAGATGAAACGTGGATTCATCACTATGAACCAGAAAGCAAACAACAGAGCATGCAATGGAATCAGCCAACATCTCCCGTTGCAAGAATGTTCAAAGCGCAGCCGTCATCAGGTAAAGTTATGCTAACAATGTTTTGGAATACACGAGGCCCTATCCTTGAACATTATGTAGAGCGTGGAACTACAGTAACAAGTGCATCGTATTCTGACATGCTTCGGAATGAGTTAAAGCAAGCAATTCGCACAAAACGGAGAGGGAGATTGTCGGGAGGTGTTATTCTGTTACACGACAATGCGCGCCCTCATACCGCTGCACACACTAGAAAATGCCTTCAAGAACTTAAATTTGAAGTTCTCGACCATCCAGCCTACAGTCCAGACCTGGCACCTTCGGATTTTTACCTGTTTGGACCACTAAAAGACGCTTTGAGAGGTCAGCGATTCCAAGGCGATGATGACCTGAAGGAGGCAGTGCATAACTGGCTAAGCACACAGCCAAAAACATTCTTTTGTGATGGCATTAGGAAGCTTGTAGATCGCTGGAGTAAGTGTATTGAGAAACAGGGAGACTATGTTGAGAAGTGATGTGTTTATAATCTATCAGATGTGAAAATAAAAAGTGCGGATACTTATTGAATTACTCTCGTATATCAGGTTTTTGTTGTCTTTGTTATAACAGAAAATAATATCTGAATTTATGTTCAACATTAAATGTAAGTAAATAAATAAATATATAAATGAATCAATAAATAAATACAGGCGGGATGGGTAGTGGAAGTCGTGAAATTTGCTCAGGACGCAATAATGCCTGCCAACGGCTCTGTTTTTATACACTGAAGCTTCAGTTCGTTCAGGATGACAGGCTTGCCAATACCATGAACACTGTCATCACGTCCAAAGGTTTTCTTTAGTGTTTGCAAGACCATTTTTTATTCACTTCATTGATATCTTCGTTGGTAATATATATCCCCTCCTTGAATTTGTATTTAATTATTAATTTATGTTTCCTTAGTAATATGTAAACCAGAGTGATGAATGGAAATAATTATGTTCTAAAGACATTTGGCAATGAGTCCACCAACCAATCAGCGGTCACTCACTAAACATTCATTCATTAAGTGTTACAGCCGTTTGTAGTACACACAACAAATATATGCCAGGTGTGCTATCTATTCTCAAGAGTGTCCTACGAATAATGAGCGCAACTGTACATAAAATTAAGAGAAATAGCGTCTACATTATTACATTTATGTACACGTAATATTTTAGTAGCTACACTATATAAAGGTATACAAAATCATTTCAAGGTCACACATATTATAGTGGTAATGGGCATGCGTAGGTTACATTAATTAAATTTGTATAATAATAAAGGTAATCATGGCATTACTCAGACATTACGTTCATATCTTATTTCTTGTCAACCCTTTAAGCAAGCATAGATTTCGGAAGGTAAATATGTAAGATCTTGGAGATTGGGAGGATATTTTAGGCGAACATAAAATAGAATTCCTACATCATAATTACGTACGTGAATTAGATCGATCCGGGATTAACTCAGATTCGATATTTGTAAAGGTTTCCTTTGATAGGTGCAGGTTGAAGAGACAAGCTTAAACAATGTGTGTGTGTGTGTGTGTGTGTGTGTGGTGGGCCCTTATTTTGTCACTTTTTATTTTTTTCTTTCTCACCCCTTTATTAGATGCTTCCTATTGAGAGTTTTTCATGCAAATTTTATAGCGTTTGGACAATATTTAGCTCAAGCTGTCCGAAATTTTAAGCATCCTAACTCTGTAGTTGCTTTTTATAATACATTACGGATTCACTCACACTCAAATCCAGTATTCATTTAATATAAAAAAGTTGTAAAATTAGTATTTATTAATATATTTCTAACAACAAGCTTGATTGCTATTAAAATTTTACTTAATTTTGTGAACTAGATGTATAAAATTAATACTCTTTACATATATAGTGGGTATGACCGCTACCATGGAATATCATCCCAATGCAGTTCTGCGGCGATGGGACTCAAAATAATGTGATTTGAGCTGGGCACAACTTTGCAGATAATCAAATTTAGCTTATTAGATCCCCATATCATTTGCAAAGCCCCATCGTTTTTTTTTTATTTATTTCATTCAATTAACAAAAGATTTTTAAACAACAAAAACTACTTTATTAAAATTAAAGGTGATAAGAAATTGAACTGAAAAGTTAGCACAGCACAACCCTTATTTAAAGGTTGCAAGAAGAGTATGATATGCCTTTGAGAATGGTATCCTTCTTGGAATCGGGGTACTTCTTCCGATGCTCTTGGACAATTTGAACGACAAACTGTCTGCTCCTCGTTCTTGCTGAAGAGTCTATTATAATCCTGCATCAATGCAACTCCCCTTTCAGCAGTGTCATTTACTACTCGAAGATCTTTGACCACTGCTTCTGCCAGTAGGTACTCAGGGTTTTCAATCCACATCTCTGGATTATCACGCAAGAATTCGACTTCAAGCCCTAGAAGAGTGAACAAAACCTTCGTTCTAGCAGACATGAAGTCGCTGAGTTTCTTACTTTGGATATCACTTATTCAGATGAATTCGTTTTGGTGCGTCATGTTGTCCTTCTCGTTGTAGATTCTTAACCATAGCTCTTTTTTCTTGTAAATCCAAGTCTCTGTCAAAGGAGGCAAGGCCCACCAGATCTTCACTCAAGTACCATAAGTGAGCAAGGATTTTATTGAGAGCTCCTTTTGCTGCAGGGTGTCGCAGAGAAGCTCTGTTGATGTTTGTTGTATACCCCAACGTTCTGACCGGAAGCACTGATCACTGACGCGATGGTAAAGACCGCATCACGGTCACTAGTTTTAGTGCGATCCAACGACGAAAGAACTTCTGGATGGAGGATATTCTTGCGGCCTCTTTTTGGATGAGGTGATGATAATACGACTCCTCCAACAGCTCCTTCATTCTCTGAATCCGTGGTGTTCTCATCTGTGGAAGATGAAGATTCCAGGACAATTTTTCTGTTAAGTACGAGATTCTCTATTTCATGTCTCTTCTTAAATTCATCATTCCGAATTCGCTCTTCGTAGCTGCTGCCTCCTTTTTAGCCAAAGTCATATCAATTCCAGCAATGGAGCCTCTTCTGCCCTTCTCTCTTTGTGCCAAAAGGAATGCTTTATCCTCCTCATTCGTCATCAACACCATAGCATTTTGGTGAGCAACGTCGAAAAGGTCATCAAAACAGGACTTCAGCTCTTCTTCTTTCTTCCTTTGTGTATCCGTCTTCTGGAACTGATTTTTTTTCAAAAATCCCACTTCTTCATCAGATTCTCGAACTGTTTCACTGCATGTTCAACTGGCCGCAGTGGAATCCTCGCCACCTTCCAAAAAGTCTCCACTTCCGCTATCGTCAACTGAGCAGCCTTGTGCTTATTCTTAATCGACTGAAGCAAATGTAGATAGTACCTCACAACATCCCATTACTTGGCAATTTTGCACCTGATAAACAATTCTGAGTATGTTCAAGCAAATAAACCGTATGTTTTTTTCGAGTTCCACTAGCCATCATAAAAAAATCTATATACCTAGATAAAAAGAAAGCGTAATGTCGTTTAGCATAAAAGAACATAAGATCATCGCTACTATTTGTTTCAAATTAACCATATATAATATGGCAAGTCATATAATAAGCAAATTCTACCAATAACCCATCACGCCTATTTGATAATATATGAGAGAGTGAGAGAGAAAGTTTGAAGTCCTTGAGCACACATACTTACTGTATATCTCACTAAAATTTTGCGTGAGTTATTTTCTAGTGACATAGAATCCAACTGAAGGGTGAGAGGAAAAAAAAACGTAACAAAATTTTAGCACCACTTAAGGGCCACCCTAATATATATTTACAAAATTAAATAACTGAAGATTAAGAGAAGTGGATTTTCCGAAGTGTAGGGAGTATGCTCCCATAGTTTCACTGATGTTCCGTGTAAAGTGTCGGCTTGTGCGTTGTATAATAGTTGCCCAAGGATTTGAATCCAAGTAACTCCTTGAAGACCTCTGGAAGAATGGTTGGCCAGTTTGACGTGTGGTTGATGATTACAGTTCCGTCTTCATAATTATATGGTTAACTGACCAACCACAGCCAAATGGTCAATGAGATCTTTCCACAGACATTCAATTACTTACACATCCCCCTTTCAAGAGTGATCTCACTGGGGTCACTAAATTAATCGATTCAGCTTAAGAAGTCTGCCCGGATGTTGTTTCGACCTTTTATGTAGGAAACCTTAAATTTGTAAGACTATAATGTGAGTGCCCACCTCATCAAGCGCGAGTTATTACCCTTAAAATGCTTTAAGAATACTAGGGGTTGGTGATCAGTTTATATTACAAATTCCTTGCCATAGAGGTAAACCTTAAATTTCTCGATCGCCAGATGAGTGCCAAACATTCTTTTTCTATGGTGTAGTAGTTCTTTTCCCTATCGAGTAGTTTCCTGCTGGCGTAGCTGATGGGCTTAGGCGTGTCACTCTGGTATTGTAGGAGAACAGATCCAATACTGACATTAGAAGCGTCCGTTCGCACATAAAAGTCTTTATCTAAATCAGGCAAAGAAAGAACAGGTGAAGAGGTTAGTCATTCTTTAGTTCTTCAAAGTTGTCAAGCTGTTGTTGATTCCAAACTAAATGTTCCCTTACCTCCTTTTTTGAGATCTGAAATTGGAGCTGTGATTGAAGCGAAGTTTTCGATGAATTTCCTGTAGGAGGTCGTGTCCATGAAAGATCGTAGTTGCTTCTTTGTCTTCGACACTTTCATATCTACGATGGCGGAGATTCTCACCTGTGGGTCGAATGGAGTCTCTTCCGAGAGTCAGTCCGAGGTGCTTCAGAGTAGGGTAGCCTATGAAGCACTTTGACGGACCGATAGTTAGGTTGTGTTTTCGTAACTTTTCTAGAACTGCCTGCAAGTATTGGAGATGTTCTGGCCATGTTTTAGAATAAACATACACATTATCAAAATAGCAAGACACGTTCCTTAAATCTTGCAATACGAGGCGCATTAGACAGATATACGAAGCGCAAGCTGTCGAAAGGCCAAATGGTATTCTGGTAAATTCCATCAAACCTTTGTGTTGCGTTGCGAAGGCCGTGTATTTCCGTGATTCATGTTCGAGAGGAATCTGAAAATAAGCTTTACAAAGGTCAAGTTCCGTTATATATTTAGCTCCTGTAAATTTATGAAGATCATCTTCGATTGCTGGCATTGGTTCTGCATCAAATTCTGTCACATCGTTGAGGCTTCGAAAATCTATGCAAATTCTCCAAGAGTTGTCTGGTTTCTTCATAACAACAGGCGAACAGTACGGCGACTGGAATGGTTGAATTACACCTAAATTTAACATTGTCTACCTCGTCATTAAAGGCTTCTCTGAGATGCAATGGGATGGGATCCACCTTTTTCCTAATAGACTGTGTGCTATTTAAAATTATTTTATGGCTATAGGTTAGTGTACAGCTAGGAACGCTCGTAAGTACGTTTTTGAAGTTACTTAGTAAGCTTTGTGCTTCTTTCTTTTGTTCTACACTAAGTTTCGAAGAAAGGTTTGCTATCTCACCTTTGTCTTCACCTAAACTAAGCAGGATGTTTGTGTCTTTGCCGTCGAAATCTTCTACCACGCAAACCTGAACAATTCCCAAGACGTCTTCCTCGTTCCGATAGATTGGTTGTGAGTAGGCTGCAGTTTTGGACTACGTGCTGGTCTTGTTTTCTGCGAACAAACTGTTTGAGCATATTAGCATGGAAGATTTTTGGCTTACTACCAATTTCTATGATGTAGTCAACTCCGTTTACGTTTTCTCGTACAACATAAGGGCCTCTCCATGACATTAGCAGTTTATTTGCATCTGTTGGAAGCAGGACCAATACTTCATCGCCTGGTTTGAACTTTCGGGATTCCGCCTTTTTATCGCAGTAGCTTTTATACTGAGCCATACTGACCTCAGCATTCTTGGCCGCAATTTGAGCAGTTTCTTCAAGTTTCTGTCGGAGCTCAAAGACGTACTGGTATGTATTCCTAGTGGGTATGTCTATATTTTCGTTAGCCCATAAATCACTTAAAATAGTTAGAGGTCCTCGGATACGACCGTACAGTAGTTCAAATGGTGAAAACTTAACGTATCATGCGGTATTTCTCTAAGCGCAAATAGGGTAGCCGGAATATACCTGTGCCATTCTCTAGGATAGTCTTGACATAATTTTCTTAGTACTGCTTTAATGACACCACTCAATCTTTCACAAATGCCATTAGCCTGAGGGTGATACGGTGTGGTAAATAAAGGTTTTATGGTTAAAAGTCTATAGATTTCTCCCATCAATTCTGAAACGAATTGCCTACCTCTATCGCTCAAAATTTTGCGGGGTATACCAACGCGCGAGAACATAATTAGGGCTTCAGCAACAGAGATCGAATCTATATTCTTAAGTGGTACTGCTTCTGGTAATCTAGTTGCAAAATCCATGATGATGAGGATGTACCTATGACCTTCTGAAGATGGTGGGAAATAGGGCCTACTATATCTACTGCGACCTTGGAGAATAGGATCGTGCAAATCTTGGGTTGCTGCAGGCAGTGGTGTAGTGCTGTGGGAACGCGTGGGAACGGCGTTTCCTTACTTTTTTTGGTAGACGGAACGGCGCTCCCTCACTATTTCAAATAAATCCGAACTTACAAATCTCTAACGTCATGAAATTTTAATTCCCACCTCTAGAAGAAATATGAGAAAGAATCATTAACTGCTTCATTTCTTTTAGCTTCGACTGAGGCAATGCTAGCCTATAAAGATCTGGTGAAACAGTCACCACGGCGTACCAGTTGTTAACTTTTTTTTAGTTAATCATTCCAGTTGTTAGCTATTTTTATTGATCGTACTGGATGTCGTATATCTAATGACACTGGAAATACTGCATCTTCAACCTTGGAATATATTCTAATATCCAGTGCATATGACCTCAAAATATCCCTGAAATTGGTCAGATTTCAAAAGATTTCCCTGGGGCTTACAGTGCCCCCGGACCCCCAGCTGTATGGGCTCGCTGCGCTCGCCATTGTCCCCCCCGCATCTGAGTAACACTTTCAAAATGCGCTCCCTCACTTCTTTATTTAGCACTACACCACTGGCTGCAGGGTAATGGTTTAACTCTACCTTTATGTGAAAACTTTTGACATATTTCCTATTCTCTCCGACTATTTTTCTGACTTGTCGGCAGTGGCCGGTGGATGATGATGATGAGTCTTTTTTCTCTTTTTCTGAATGAATGTTAACCTACGAGTGACAGGTGTTGTCACATACTTACGTAACCCCTTATTCTCTTCTCTTAACCCCCTACTCTTTCATTTCTTTTGGGCTAACCTTAGAGTGGATCTTAGGGTCTTTGTTAGCCTTAGCTTCTGTAGATCTATAAATATCTGCATTAGCGCTAGGCCAATAGAAGATTTCAAATACTTTAAGGGTAGTTTTCCGATTGGAAAAATGGCCTGCTAAAGGAGACTCATCAGCTAAATTCAGGACAAGTTGGCTACATTTCTGGGGAACAAACAAAGCTTTATGACCCACCTGGTGTTGCTTAGGGCTTTTAATGCAATGACGGTAAATTATGCTCTTAATTTCTTCATACCGAAACTGAACTCCGTTTTTGGTATTATCTAAAGTTTGACTTACTACCTTGTTCCTTATGTTCTCCAACGTAGGACACAATTTCTGAAGTTTCTTGAATTCGTCGGGAAAGATTGTCAGCTGTTCTAATCTGTCTTTGGATAAGGAAGTTAGCGTTTTCTTTTCTGAAGAGCGAGTCTTAACCATGCATACTACCTTAGGGTTTAATTTAACCTCTGATTCGGTTGTAGGACCTACAGGGGTTGGACAAAATAATATGAACACCTTCATATATGGCGGTTTTTATTCTTAATATGGAGTTGGTCCTCCTTTAGCGGCAATAACAGCTGCAATGCGTCGGGGAATTGATTCATACAGGTTTTGGACAGTGGCTAGAGGAATCCTGAGCCATTCTTCGAGCAAACCCTGCTCCAGTTCCTCCAAAGACGCCGGCGGTGGGAATCGGCTTCTGACCTGCTGCTCCAACTGACACCACAGATGCTCGATAATGTTAAGATCCGGGGATTGTGGAGGCCAATCCAAGCGTTCTACTTCACTAACATGCTCTTCAAACCAGTTTTTAACGACCCCAGCGGTGTGGATTGGTGCATTATCATCCTGGAAGACGGCGCCGCCATTGGGAAACAGCGTTTGGACCATGGGATGGACCTGGTTAACCCTACCATGCAGTACTACAGCTGGGCCAAGAGTATTCCACGATATTGCTGCCCAAACCATCACAGATCCGCCTCCATGCTTAACGGTTGGGGTCAGGCAGTCGGGGTCAGGCAGTCGGGGTCATAAGCATCTTTAGGCTGTCTCCAGACGTAAACTCGACCGGAACATGGAAATAGCGTAAAGGAGGATTCGTCGGAGTAGACTACATTCTTCCACCGGTCCATTGACCAATTCTTATGGTCATTACACCATTTTTTCCGCCGCTCAATGTTGATGTGCGAAAGGAAGGGTTTGGCAATTGCAGCCCTCCCATGGTATCCAGCTCCATGGAGCTCGCGACGTACAGTTCTGGTCGATACCGGCTTGCAAGATGCTGGTTAAGCTCTGCAGTCACTTTTGGAGCTGTGGTCTTATGGTTCTTTGTCACAATGCGCTTTAGCACCCGGCGGTCTCGATCACACAGCTTCTTCTTGCGTCCACTATTGCATTTGTCGGTGCTTGTCTTTCCATGGTTTTGGTATGCAGACATGACCATAGAGACAGTTCCTCTGGATACATTGAACATCTGAGCAGTTTTCGTCACCGATGCACCAGCCATCCGCGCTCCGACAATTTGCCCTCTTTGGAAGTCTGACAGGTCTTTCATAACTGCTAATTCATAATTCACTCAGATCTGTAAAAACAACGTGAGGGTTATAACATGACGTATACACTCTCTGTTACGCATTTAAATAGGTTTGCCAGTCATTTGACCGTTTACTTTGTGTCTGAGCAGTCCGTAAAGATAACCGGTGAAATCGGCGGGTGTTCATATTATTTTGTGTAACCCCTGTATATTAATTTCAGAGTTTTCCATTTCCGAACAGTTTAAATTTTTAGCAATAATACTATTTTCTATTAAGACTTCACTACATGTAAGGGGTACCCTTACTGCGTCAATCCAGCCAGTGAAATAGGGGCAGTCTATGGAGCACCTAGCTACAGGGAATTCGTCTTTACGTCCTAGGTAGTCTATAACTATACATTTCTTGGCTGTAGAAACGTCTACGTCCGGCAACAGATACTCTGCTACCACTACATATGAACAACCTGTGTCTCTAAGAATTGTGTTTACTCTCGTAGCATTTACAGTTCCACTGACAGTTAAACCAGATGGAGCATAAACAAGTTTCTTTGAATTTTTGTCATAAACTATTTTTACCTGTTCCGTTTCCTGCTTTGGCTGGTCTGACTTCGGAAAGGTAGCTGGATTTTTAGGACATTTTCTTTGGATGTGTCCAGGATCGCCACATGCATAACACTTGATGAGCTTTTGATTAGGTGAAGTTTGAGGACTCTGGTCTATGCTCTTTCCTTGGTTTTCGTGGATGTGCGGTTTCCTTTTCTCTTTCTTTCATTCATTAGGGTAGGAGTTTTGAGGCGAAGCATAAGTGTCTGCCAGGTCAACCATGTCTGCTAAGGACTTTATATTTCTCTCTTTAGTAAAAAGTCTGATCTCATTCGGACACGCATGCATAAATTGATCTCTAATAAAAAAATCTCTTAAATTCTTAAATTTTTTCAATATTTTCGCTTTTAATACAGTAGTGAAAAATTTGGCTTAAGCTACTCCCAAACTGTGCAAAGGTCTCATCGGGGGAGATTCTCTTTGACCTAAACAACTTTCTATAATATTTGGAGGTTCTTTTAAATGAAGCTAACAGGGCTGGTTTTAACAAATTGTAGTCGTTTGTTACTTCCGTAGGAAAAGATGTAAAGTTTTACCCTTGAGGAAAGACTCAACCTGTATAAGAAAAAGTTCAATAGGGCAACCGGACAGTTCGGCTATGCGTTCAAATCTAATTAGGTAAGCAGTTAAATCATCTCCGTCTTCGAATGGTGGTAGTTTAAGTTTAGGTACACAAGAATAAGTAGTATTATCACCTGCATTTTCCTTAGTGAGTTCGGCGAGTTTGATTTCCCTTTCCTCTTCTATTTCGGCAAGTTTGATTTCTTTCTCCGTTTCCAAACGTTTCACTTCTCTTTCTGCTTCTCTCTCGCTTCTTCCGCGTTCCTGTTGTTCTTTAATGAAGGCTGCTAAATCGGGACCTGATAAACCTAGTCCTTCGACAAATTCTTTTAGCTCTGCTAAACTCAGTTCTTTAGACATACTTGGTTACTTACTAAAAAAATTATAAAAAAAATAAACTATGGATTTATTTATTCGGCAGTCCTATCCCTGATAGAAGCGTACAATGCTTACTTCTATTTAATTTTATGCAGAGGTCAGTGTAGGCACCTTTAATTACGCTACACTAGTTTTCCACCAAGTGTTACTACCTCAATCACGTTGGGGAACAAACCGCTACCACGCTTCCTAACTGATCACGTGTGATACTTAGTAAGGCTCACTGGTAATAAACACACTTGTAGTATATGCGTCCTAAGTGACGCGTATACACTACCTCTTCTAAGCTTTAAATTAAAAACGCACTAAAGGAACAAATTAGTGGAAAATATACTTATCCACAGTGAACCGTTACACTGTGGGTTGAGGTAAGGCAAGCCGATATTTTACCTACAAACAGTCGTCTTAGCACTGCCTGTAACCGGGTTCCTAGATTCGTCCTTGTTGACGGGAAAGAAGACTCCAAGCCACAACTCTGGATCCGGAGGACGACTAAATTAAAGCTAGTTTAAACGTGACAAGTAAACCTAGCACCTATCCTGTTCGCAGCGCCAGATGTAAAGGTTTCCTTTGATAGGTGCAGGTTGAAGAGACAAGCTTAAACAATGTGTGTGTGTGTATATTTACAAAATTATAAAGAAAATTAAATAACTGAAGATTAAGACAATAGCTTCCTTGATGCTCCGTGTAAAGTGTCGGCTTGTGCGTTGTCTAATATGATAGTTGCCCAAGAACTTGAATCCAAGTAACTCCTTAAAGACCTCTGAAAGAATAGTTGGCTAGTTTGGCGTGTGGTTGATGATTACAGTTTCTTCTTCATAATTATATGGTTAACTGACCAACCACAGCCAAATGGCCACGCCCACTAATTAAGAGAGAGTACAAGGGTCAATGAGATCTTTCCACAGACATTCAATTACTTACAATATTGTTTCAGTTAAACGATTCAAGGTTGGATTTATTTGCGATTAGTACGAGTATTAATTCCGGTTCGAGTTATTTACGTTCTGTCTACCTCTGCGCTCCCTATATAATATAACAAGGCTCCTTGCTCTCTTCTATGCTTTTTAATGTGTATATTGACTGATTAATTGCTTCACTTAATGAGGCAAAAGTGGGATGTTGTATAGATAACACAAGGATAAATAACTTAGTTTATGCCGATGATATGGTGTTAATAAGTCCCTCTGTTAAAGGTCTGGATCGGCTACTAAAAGTCTACGAAGTGTATTTGCAGAAACATGATATTCTTAATAATGTTACAAGGAACTTCCGGTTCTGTACAAGTGAAGCTAAAGACTCTTTTTCATACTTTCTGCAGTAATATATACGGACAGCAACTCTGGGTGAATTATAAAAAGGTTCTAGCAAAACCCTAAATTTGCTGTACAACAGGTCTTTTAGACTCCTACATAAATTACCCCCGAGATGCTCAGCTTCGCAAATGTTTGCTACTCGCAATGTCCCGAGCTTCCCGGAGGTAACAAGACGAGCTCAATACAGTCTAATGCAAAGAATTAAAAAATCAACCAACCGGATTATCCAAGCTATCCATGAGTCCTGCCGTTTGTCTTTTAAGCTATGGAATTCATGGTACGAAAACGTCTGTCTGTAGTTCCACTTAACTTTGATACTACTGTATTATTTCTAATCAATTGTACATATTTCTATTCTTAGTATGTGAACTGTCATTGTATTATTAATATTTGTCATATGGACTTTAGTCTGCTAATAAACCTTTTCATTTTCATAACCTATAATCTACACAATAGTTTCATATGTACAGTTTTTTTTTAGTTCTGAAACAACATTTCAAGCTCGGACGTATCTAAAATGTTAAATGTGTCTAAAATAATAATATTTACGCACAAATTTCCACGATTGCTATGACGTAATATACATTTGTAACGTTTCTATGGGAACTAATTTAGATGTTAATGTGGTCATGCTTCATATTCTGTATTTACTTAGTTCTGACGTGGACACGATTTTTGTATCCGTGTATCCGTGCTGTAGTGTTTTTTTTCTTTTCTTTGATGATTTTTTTCCTTCTTGTTGTAAATGTTATGAGTTAACCTTATTTGTAGTTAGTGTGCGATTACAGTGGTGTGAAATTTAATAGAAAATTTTACACACTTTTTTCAAAATTTTGGCCATCGCAATTATATTATGTTTATTTTTTTCCGAATAAAGCGAATTATGCTAAGAAAAATTTGGATCACTAACATATTGCTTCCCAAAGCAGTCGGGAAGCAATTTGTTAAAGTGATCCCTCCTGGGAAGCAATATGTTAAAGTGATCCATTATGTTAATTGACTGGTCAGTTAGGTCAACTGTACGCCTTTGACGATTGGTTAGGTTAAGTCTTGATATTTTCGTTAGTTTAAACGAAAATATCACAACTTAATCTAACCAATCATCAAGGGTGTACAGTTGACCTAACCGGGCATTGAATTAACCTAACAGGTTAATATAACGGAAAATGCCCGGTTAGGTCAACTGAATGCCCAGTTAGGTTAATTGAATGCCCGGTTAGGTCAACTGTACGCCTTTGATAATTGGTTAGGTTAAGTTGTGATATTTTCGTTAGTTTAAGCGAAAATGACGAGAGCAAAAATACATCATAAACAGTTTGGTAGTCCCGATAATACGTAAGTACCGAATTTATTAATCATTTAAGTGAAATTAGTTAATATGTAAGCGATAATCAGTTAGTAGGGGGCCAAAATGTCTTTGTCATCTAAAATCGCAGAAAAAACGCCGCTGCTTTCGGTACGTTGTCGCCAAATGAATTCCGCAAGATACGAGTCCAGATGATGGCGGGCGGTTGGGTATTCCCGTTAACAGGAAAGCACCCGAAAATATAACGACTTAACCTAACCAATCGTCAAGGGCATACAAAAAAACAGTTTATTAAAGCGAACATTTTTTATCGTACTCCTTATCCTAAATATTGGGAAGCAATATGTTAAAGTGATTAACACTGGGAAGCAATATGTTAAAGAGAGGTTCCTGGGAAGCAATATGTTAAAGTGATCCAAAAATTTTGTATACTGAATTCGAAATATTAATAATCTGCTACGTTTTTCAAAAAATTGGCTGCTTTTCTTCAAAATTGCGAAAGGTTCGATTTGAAGGCAACTAATTTGACTTTGACTTCCGACAGTGCGTTTAGTTGACCCGAAACAGTTGATCGATCACCGACGATGATGAATTACAAGGAGTTAAAGGGACAAGAGGAAACCTTAAAGACCTTTCGGTCCGCAGGCAGGCAAGTGTGTGAACGAGTTTTCTGTAATTGGATGTCTGCCTTGAATATCGCTCAGATTCAACTTGGATCTCCCGTTGTGAAAGGTGTTTATGCGGCAAGTGATATATTGAGTCTAGAGTAAGTACCCGCATTCAGGGGACGCATAGGCAAAATAGGAATACGTTTTTGTCATTTTGGTTTGTGAAATGGCATGTGTGTATACTGTATACGCTGAGAAGACCATTACTTTTTACTTTCATCTCTGAACGTGTAAGAAAAAATTATTTTATTTTTCATAACTTTATTCTGTTCTCATTCTTCAAACAAATGATTCAAATTCCCTTTACGCTATAGTGCTATATTTTCTATATTGCTATCTATTCTATATTTTCTCTTTTTATTCATTTATAACAAAGAAATACACAAGTTCTTTTCAATTTTACAGTTTTAGGGATATACTGTATTTAATCTTATTTCAAAACAATTCTCAAAGTCACCTCTGAAACACGTGTTTTATATTACCGGTTAGCAAAGTCCAGATACAATGGTTCACACCTACAGGGTGGCCCATAAGTCCCAATCGGTTATAATTAAAGCGATATCGGAATTTTAAAAAATTTACAAAATATTTTTTTGAATAATCAATAAATATTTGTAGACTTATTATAAACCTTTTACTTTTTTTTTTTATATTTTCGCTTTAATTATAACCGATTGGGACTTATGGGCCACCCTGTACATGACGGCCCAGCTTATCCAAAATTTGATAACCAACTGTACATTTTTACTTGAATAGGATTTCATACACACCGACATAGGCAGATGCTTGAAATGATTCAGATTAGTTTGTATTTTTCAGATTAATTTTTCCAATAAGGATTTATAATAGTCGTTATGAGTAAATAAGCAATTGAACCATTTAAAATATTTCCTTTTAACTGAGTAGACCATATTAAGTAACCTTTCCTATATTTATATGTATGATATTATCGTCGTCTTATCGCATGTGGAAGAAAATTTTTTAAAACGAGACGAGAGAATTTTGTTATTATTACAGCATATATTATATTAACCTTAAAGTTCGCTTCATATACCATCTCTGACAACATCAATATTAAACTGATCAGGATTTAGAATTCAATAAATATTAAAGGAGGTTTAAAAGATTGATGCGAACTATGGAATATTACCATATGGAATGTATCGAAAACATATATTGAAAAGGTTTTAAAATAATGACGGTCTTAAATATATTTTTTCTTATTATATTCTTGTAAGATACCACATTTGGTATTAATGGTAGGTACCTTCATCTTTAATCATCTCAAAATAATTTAATACCTTTCGACGTCGAATAGCATGTCTTTTGTGATAAATGAAATCATCAGGGTCACAACACTAATAAGTAGTAGTTCCTTAATGATTAAAACGCCCCTTTGACACTACTTAACTTTATTGTAATTATCGGAATACAATCATAATATTTACCTTTATAACTTTTATTCTTATTATAAGCATTATTTTAATTATCCTCCTAATTAACGTTCTAAAGAATTGATTAGATCAGCAGTGTCCAATACGTTCGCTACTCGCCGCATGTGGCGAATAGGCTATTATGTTGTGGCGATATTATTAATATTTTTTGTAATATTTATCTTTAATATTAATAATAAATAATTTGAAATGTCGTTTGTAATATGTTTTTTAATCCTTTTTTATGATGTGGCGAATACGAAAAATAGAAACCCTAAGTGTGGCTAGCATGGAATATATCGGACCACTGGATACATTGCGTGGGTTCACAACCTTTTCAGATGGACGTACCACTTTTTGCCACCTTGCTTTTTTAATTAAGTACCACCATTAAGAAAAGAAAGCAGGACCACCGAACACAAACTGTATGGAGGAGAAAGTTCTTCACTCGTAAATTTTTATCCTAATCTAAAAAGTTATATTTATTTTAATGATAGTCATTGATATTTGTACTAAATCAAAATCTTTATTTTAGTCTTGCACATTATTGGTAAATAATTTTAAATCTATCTGGACGAATTATTGTACAACATGCAAACCCGCAATCGGAAGGGTTGTGGGTTAGTCATCTACAGTTTATATTACTTTTTGAAACATTACTATGAAAGTAGATATTAATTAGTAGGTTGCGTACTTATAACCCTCTCGCGAACTACCAAAACGAGATCTGCGTACCACAGGTACGCTGATATATCGTATTATCATATTTATATTTCATGACATTATTTTCACTTCAAAGCATTATTTCTACTATAGACCATAATCATAGAATAGTAATCTCTTATTTTATTGCTGTATCATTCTTATAATCAAATTATTCCTTAAGTGCATATCATTATATTAATCCTATACGTGACTTAATCTCATCCTATTATCATTATTTCAAGCTTTCATTCACAAAGAGACGAAATTACGTCAGTTTTGATGGAATTATTGTTTCATTTTATTTACATGACGTAACATTACGCCTCATAAATTTTTTGTTGACATAATTTTGGGTCTAAAATGTTCTTCAACAATTTTGCTTTGATAAATAGTGTTGAACAGATGCTCGAAATGAATGTCAAATTTCCTGATTCGGCAAAAGCGGGAAGAAATCTTTACATACGTTACGTTATGCGTTACGTTTTAGGTTATGAATCTTTTATAGGTATGACTATAAAAAAAAGAATTCGCTGAATAGGCCTTATTTTAAAGCTAAGATATATTTCTCAGTCTTAAATACCATAAATTTTAATAAATATTTTATATAAAATTAAAATTCATGTTCTATGTTAATTTATTATAAAGCGCCAATTTTAAAAAGAATTTATCATAAAACGCCAATTTTAAATAATAATTTGTTATAAAGCGCCAGTTTTAAACGAAATTTAATTTAAAATTTATGAAATTTCCGATTTCTGACTTTGGCATTCGTTTGTCCTAACAAAAATAAGGATTACTTCATCGATATGAGAAGCCTAATAAATAGTTGTTTGACATAATGAGTTTTTGTATGCTTATTGCGGCCTGTTATCGTGCATGGATTAATTAAATAAAGGAAATTAAATTCATATATATCATTCATGGCCAATGGTCAGGTTTGGTTAGGTTTTATACAAATATTCATAATATGACCCTATAAATAATCCGCCCCCATCGACAATTAACAATAATTGTTTTAGTGATAAAGATGAAGTTTCACGGCTCCATCTAAATTTTTTCCCCGCAGTCGCGGAGGAATACAAAACACTATTGTTTAGGTTGCAGACGAGTGTTTTGTATTCTTCCGCGACTTTGGGAAAGAAATTTAGATGGAGCCATGAAAATTACATTCGCGGCTCCATTTGTGAAAGTAGCAGATCTTTAAAAGTAGCAGAAAAAATCAAGAATTATCACCAAATAATGCAGAAAAAACAATAATTATCACCAATTAAATAACTAAGGTTAATTGAATGCCCAGTTAGGTCAATTGAATAGCTGGTTAGGTCAACTGTACGCCCTTGATGATTGGTTAGATTAAGTCGTGATATTTTCGTTAACTAACGAAAATATCACGACTTAACCTAACCAATCGTCAAGGGCGTACAGTTGACCTAACCGGGCATTCAATTGACCTAACTGGGCATTCAATTAACCTTAGTTATTTAATTGGTGATAAATTATTGTTTTTTTCTGCATTATTTGGTGATAATTCTTGATTTTTCTGCTACTTTTACAGATACTACTGTACTTTGGCTAAATTTAACACAATCCTCTGTAACTAGTTTAAGCTCACTGACGGAACATCCAGTGCACACATCCACCATCAACAACGTTACACTCCAAACTGACGCATTTCACATCATTCACACATTTTATAGGCAATCATGCGGCGGAATGGCACAAAGTAGTCTTATTAAAAAATATTAATAAAAAAATACTTTACGGAGTTTTACAAAAACTTTACGGATGCCATGGTCTTCAGACTGTCTCCAAATATACATATTTATGGTTTTTTATGACTAAAATATCGTATTCGTGGAGCCGTGAAACTGCATATTTACCGTTTTAGTAAAAAAAAAAAAAAATTATTATTTTCTTCTAAATTTAAATTATTTAAATGCAAGTAGAAAATTTTACATAAAAAAAATGGTTTAATAAAATTGCAATGTAGAGCAAAACTATAAATATCCAATATGTTGAAGCACTTCACCAAATGCCAAAGTGGCCTGATGAGAAAAGAACGCTGTACTTAGCGTAGAAATTTTCGTTGTCGTCGATTCGAATCCGACGAATGGAAAAATTTTGCATATTTGTTTCTTTATATATAATGTGCATAACTGAATAAATGACAGTTGATTTGGAGTGAAACAAAGAAATATTTATATAAAAATAAAATTTCAGGGATTTCAGTTCGGCGTCATGGAGTATATTTGATCCGGAGTAAGTTCAAAATAAGCTTAATTTATGTTTAATTAAATTTCTAGTGGACAAAAACGGTTACAAAGGAATACAAAGGACACCAAACATCAACAGACCGGCTGGTCCCTACGAGGTTGTCTGTTTAAGAAGGAAGGTTAAAAGATATAAGAAAATTTAAAGACAAATGAAAGTTTTAAAGCAAAGCAAAGAAGACAGGTTGAAAGGAAGGAAAGAAATTTAAAGAGCAGGTAATCTGAGTGAAAATTCTACAATACTTATACGCGCAAACAAAAGCTTCTAACTGAGGATTTAAGGCAAGATAAACATCCAGTCTCTTTTTAAAGGATTCGACCGAATTATTTTGAACTACGCTGGCTGGCAATCCATTCCACAAAAAAAGTATAAATTAACTGTACAGACTGATGAAATCCCGCACTCTGTGAAACTATCGGATGGAAAATTGTACTTTAAAAAAGCGGCTGTGGCTGACGGAAGGATTTTTTTACAAAGTGATGGAAATTTGTCTCTCTATGTTACATAATGTATCTACCTTATATTCGTCATATATATATATAAAATTATTTATATATATTTATATATAAAATATTCATTATTGATCATTATGGCCATTCTTATGTTCATATATTCTTATAACGTGATGAACGTAAATGCTACAAAGTTAAACCACCATGTGTATTCCAATAAATTTCTTGCCTGTTAATCCGTAATACTATTTCGTTAATATCATTCAGCAATGCAACCATCCGAGATCGTGCCTGAAGCTTTTCAGTGTGTTTCATTTTTTGTCTCTTGATCTAGGTTTCTCCAAAGGTTGGGTCCAGCGTGTAATTTGGCTTTCTTGTGTATGTATTCGAGTATACTCTGTTCAAACGGTGTTGGGTTTGGGAAGCTCACAATTTGTTTTGAATGATTTCTGGAGCAGTGTTATTGACAGTTTGATACATTAAGAGACAACGTTTTGTTTGTAAGTATCTCCAGTGTTAGAATATTTTAATTGAAGAAGATTATACCAGTACTTACGTTATGATTCTTGGACTTATAAAACTGAAGAAGTTTGGCCGACTGCACTTCTTTTACAAGGGTTGAATTTACAGTTAAGTTTAATGAAATCATCGTTTTCTTTTTTGTGATGGCTATATAAGATTATTTTTAATATTTAAGGATAGTTTGTTGGAAGTTTCTTGGAGTGGTATTAAGATAAGTCCTTGTTAGAAATAATGATTGTTGTATCATCTCCGTATAGTGGTGGTAGTCTTTAATGTAAAGGATAGATGCCAACTATTATAATAATAATAATAATAATAATAACCAAAATTGAAGCAATACGAAAATCCGCTCGCGTAATGCAAACATCTTAATGTCAAAAAAGTAGAAAAAGAATGATAGAGAAGTTTTCTTTTTCGAGTGTAACTGGTGATTGCCTTCAGTTACCCGTTCGAAGCACTCTATAAGGTGGGAGGTCGAGTAATTTTCTCCATAGTACAGTAAGTATAGAGACTTGGCAATAATCTCTAAATTTCTTCAGAAACGTGGCACTCCATGTGTGTAGCTCGTGCTGAAATTTCTTGTATTTATGATAGAGCCTTAATTACGTGTCCTTCCAATAACTCTGATACCAGTGTGGTTGTTGTATTAACGGTGGGGGGGGGAGGTTGGATAGGAGGGTAGTGTATGTATTGTTAGGGTACATATATCTGCGAAGGCCGGTCTTTTCTCATTAAAAGTGACAGGTATTCTTTTATAATTTTCATTTTTTCTAAAAAAAATCGTATTTCATTGGCACTGTTTTTACTTCTTCTATTTAGAATTTGAGCTATCGTTTCTCTTCCTCTTCTCTGAGTACACTTAATGGGAAAATACGGGCACTCCATATTACGTATTTTTTCTCCGTCATTGACTGCCTACACATACGGGGTAGAAATAGTAACAGTTTACTCGGTATCTGCAACTTCAATTCCTTATTCCTAAAGGTAAGATTCTATAAAGGTATGGTAAAGTATATATATACAGAGGGCTTACAGATGTAAATAGACACGTTCGGTATTTCCATAGTTTTTATTTGATAATAAAAGTCAATAAATAATAGCAGAGGTATTGAATCAATATATGTAGAATCGTGTTGCGTTCCCCTTTGTATTATGTAAAGCTGATACCAGTTCTAGCATTTCACTGATATATATATATATATATATATATATATGCACCTCGGTGGTGTAGTCGTTAGCGTCGCTGACTACGAATCCATCGGCCCCGGGTTCGAGACCCGGTGACGGCAGCCAGCGCGCAGCAAAACCCAGCTGTTCATCCTTCCACACAATAAAGAAAGTGGTTGGTAGATAAATGGGTACCCTGGGTGGCCTAGTGGTTGAGACGTTGGGGCTGCTGGTGGGGCGTGGTTCGGATTCCACGTTAAACTGTAGGTCTAAGGTGGAGTGAAAAGCTTGACATTCGTCAGAATGAACAATTCAGGCGGAAGCTAACCAAAGGTTAACGAAAGGTGTGTGTATATATATATATATATATATATAATCATGCGGGTTGCTTCTACAGAGCTTCAATTTAATATTTAGGAGAAATCCAATGACAAGGAGAAATGTAAATGCCATGAAAAGTCTTCTTTAATGCGCAACGTTTCGAGCAAATACGCTCATCTTCAGGCTGTATGATAACAATGTGAAATTAAAATCAATAATTGAATGAAAAACAAGACAAAGAAAATTTCTATAACCTATTCATAAAGGCAAACTTTAAAAGACTGAAAAAGAGGGTTAAATTCTAAGTTATACAGATTTACATTTAAAATTAAGAAGCTATTTTTAAATACATATAGTAAATGTGAAATTAATACACTGGAAAAATTAACAATAGTACACTGGAATAATGAAACTAACTAACCTTTCACTGCAATTTCCGAGGCTAGACTGATTTAAGCAAAGGCAAAACGAGAAAACATAAGATAAGATAAGATAAGATAAGATAAGATAAGATGGTGAGGGCGATTGGGGAAGGGGGGATTATAAGGAATTGGGGAAGGAGGAGGGATTATAAAAAGTTTAAAGGGACAGCTGATGAGTCAACATTTAGCGTAGGGGTCAAAGTTTTAATGTAAAGCGATTCCAAAATTCTAAGTGAGTTGGGACAAGTATTACAACCAAGAATTTTAAAATTGTCTAAAGTGACATCAGTTTCTAGTATTCGGGAACACAGTATAAAATGTAAAACTGATGTCACTTTAGACAATTTTAAAATTCTTGGTTGTAATACTTGTCCCAACTCACTTAGAATTTTGGAATCGCTTTACATTAAAACTTTGACCCCTACGCTAAATGTTGACTCATCAGCTGTCCCTTTAAACTTTTTATAATCCCTCCTCCTTCCCCAATTCCTTATAATCCCCCCTTCCCCAATCGCCCTCACCATCTTATCTTATTTATCTTATCTTATCTTATCTTATGTTTTCTCGTTTTGCCTTTGCTTAAATCAGTCTAGCCTCGGAAATTGCAGTGAAAGGTTAGTTAGTTTCATTATTCCAGTGTACTATTGTTAATTTTTCCAGTGTATTAATTTCACATTTACTATATGTATTTAAAAATAGCTTCTTAATTTTAAATGTAAATCTGTATAACTTAGAATTTAACCCTCTTTTTTCAGTCTTTTAAAGTTTGCCTTTATGAATAGGTTATAGAAATTTTCTTTGTCTTGTTTTCATTCAATTATTGATTTTAATTTCACATTGTTATCATACAGCCTGAAGATGAGCGTATTTGCTCGAAACGTTGCGCATTAAAGAAGACTTTTCATGGCATTTACATTTCTCCTTGTCATTGGATTTCTCCTAAATATTATATATATATATATATATATTATATATATATATATATATATATATATATATATACAGTATATATATATATATATATATATATATATATATAATATATATATATATTATATATATATATATAGGTAAAACTGGTGTGAATATTGTGTAAACTGAAGCACGAGCTCTCTTCAAATCAAAAATGTAAACAAACAAAATAGAGGAGATACTGAAGAGAACGCAAGAAGAATTTCAAGCAGATCACATAATTTCAGCATCGATCTTCGTTTGGTGATTCTTGGTGAATTTCTTTTTGTAATCCTCTGCACAATTTTGGAAGAATGAGTTTTCAAAGTTTGAATCTTACATACATATGCATATTATAATGGATTAGTGGAGTTCATATTGGGTTAACTTGAAGTTTATTTCATTCAAGTATTATAGAACTACAGGCTACCAAAGATCCGAGGATCCATTCTAGGATATCTTAAAGGAAAATACAGGAGTGAAAATTTCCAAGTAAAACTTTCATACCATGTTCACACTTATATTCATACACGTATACATTTACTCGTGTACCCAAACACACACACGTACACATTAACTCGTGTATCCACACACAGACACATGTAAAATTGAGATATTGGAGGTAGAAGACAAAAAGGGGTAGCGCGAAATACTGAACTGCATAATCTAATTTCCACCATGCAATTGTTCGAAGGATTTTTATTTATTTATTTATTTATTACGTAGAAGTGTCGTTCCATAAGAGAATTTACTCGTCTCTCCACAATTGCTCTTTCTCTGCTCACCTCAAATCTAGTTCAGTTGCCGCTTATAAATAGACGAATAGATACTGTATACTTTATACATGCATAGATACTGTATACTTTATACATGCATAGATACTGTATACTTTATACATGCATAGATACTGTATACTTTATACATGGATAGATACTGTATACTTTATACATGCATAGATACTGTATACTTTATACATGCATAGATACTGTATACTTTATACATGCATAGATACTGTATACTTTATACATGGATAGATACTGTATACTTTATACATGGATAGATACTGTATACTTTATACATGGATAGATACTGTATATTTTTACTGCGCCATTTTTCATAAAGATGTTTTAGTAAGAAATAAATAAAATTTCTAAATATTTAATAAATGTATTGTAGTTGTATGAATAACACAGGTATGGGGCAATTACAGTTAAAAAATAATTGGTTACTATTAAAATTATTTGCCTATGCTCAATTACAATTACAGTTACTGCAGTTGGCAAATGTAATTGATTGCAATTACAATTACAATGAAAAGTAATTAATTTCAATTGCAATTACTTTTCATAATATCACCAAATATAAATAAAAGGAAAGGAAAAAAGTCTATCATTAATTTACAACCTTAACTTTTTATTTCCATACCCAATTACCCATAGTGGGAAAATTAATTATTCCATTTGAACACGTATTTAAGTCACATTTCAATTAGCAGTCACTGTAATATCAGGTGAATTGTTCAATGTTCATTGGGTTCATTCTCAGTGTCACTGTGAATGTAAATGATTACAATTACAATTACATTTTTAGTTAGTCAATTACAATTGCAATTATATTTTTAGTTAGTCAATTACAATTACGCAGCAATTACTTTAAAAAATGTAATTAATTACAATTACAAATTGCAATTACCTCATGACTGGAACAATATACAAATCCTATTTAAAAATAGAAAAAATGGTTAAAAGACGTTTCTCCAAATTGTAAAACATTAATGAAATTAACGTAGAATATTCTACACATCTTATTTGAAGAATTGAGCTATTGAGAAGTTTTTAATTATATTAAAACAACAATTAAGAAATACAGGGCGGAGAAAACAGAATTATTAAATACGTCTAGCAGGTAAATACTGTACATTTTAATACATAAAGTTCACATATGAAGGAGATATATTATAATGAATGATATTAAGCAGTATTACCCATGATTCTATTCAAAGCCAGACAAAAGGGTCCCACGAAGCTATCAAAGCCTACACACACACACACACACAACACACACACACACACACACACATATATATATATATATATTAATTATATATATATATATATATATATATATATATATATATATATATATATACAGGGTACGGCATAAGTCGGTTTAACGAGAATAATGGAATCACCTTGTAAACAATAATATTTATCATTTACTACAGAAATTATTCAAAGTGTCCTCAATCATGTTCAATACATACGTTGCGTCTCTGAACCACTGAACAACAAATAGCGCAACACAGTTATTTGTTATTATTCAACGTCTCGAACTCTTGGCGTATCAAAGTCTTCGTTTGATAGAAATTCCGAGGTTTCTGGCCGTAGACTC
The DNA here is from genome assembly GCA_023014485.1 of Bathynomus jamesi. Classification (NCBI taxonomy): domain Eukaryota; kingdom Metazoa; phylum Arthropoda; class Malacostraca; order Isopoda; family Cirolanidae; genus Bathynomus; species Bathynomus jamesi. Next base: position 1,755,626 of record JAJOZX010000220.1, on the reverse strand, counting down.
TATCTTTGATTATACCCCACATTGAATAATCACATCACAGTGATTATTCAACGTGGAATACATGGATGCCGCATTAAAAAAAATCAACAGTATTGGAAGTGATTTATGTTACCCATCAGCTTTTTTGGAATCTTGTGTTAACAAGGCAAAATGAACTTTCTTTGTCGAAGAATATTTTAGTACTTCCATTTTTCCAGGCTTTTTAGGCATTGCTAATGTACTTAAACTTTTGAATATTAATGTAGTGTTTTCATATGACACTATTGTGAAAAATATCATAGTAAAAAATAGTCCTACCAATAATTCAGGCATTATCTATAAAATTGGTTGTAAACAATGTGATTCCTTTTACTGTACATTGGTCAGACGGAAAAGGATTTGCACACGCGTGTAAAACAGCATCAATATTCCGTTAGAACGGGACAGTCGTCCAGTGCCCTTTTCGTCCATTTGTCAGAGTTATCCCACTGTATTGATTGGAATAATGCTTCAGTTTTGTTTCACTCTAGCAACATTGTTAATAGAAATATTCTTGAGTCTGCCATTATTCAACTTACAAATAATTTCAGCCTTAGCCAGGGCCTTTTTTCGCTTGATCCTGTTGTTTTGAATTCGTTCAGAACGGATTTAGACAAGAGGGACAAAGTGCTAAAACTCTGGTACGTAGCTTTTCCTTATAAATTTGTATGATCCTCCTACAATTTTTATTTTTCTATTTTATTTTTTTTGTGACCTATATATAGTCTCGAACTTGTTATTTATTTGAGTGCTCCTGAGGCTGTCATTAGACGAAAACGCTTGAGCACCATTCTGTGTTTCCTTTTTCCTTCGTGGTTATTTTCATCGTGTATATATATATATTAATGTAAAGAACGACGCTTGTGTAGAAGAACGTTCCGCACAAGATGAGGAGGGAGAACGAACAAATGAAGAATGAGGTACCACCCGGGAATCGAACCCAGGATCATCCGATTGCCGGTCAGATATGCTATCCACTAGTGGTATAGCCGCAAAAGGGGAGAGTGCAAGAACGTTGCAAGTGATTACGTAATGTTGCAAATTGGGGTGGGGGTTGTTGCAAAGGGGTGGTGTTACAAAAAAAAGAAAAATAAAAAAAAAAAAGAAAAAAGGAAAAAAAAAAAAGAAAAAAAAGAGTACTGGCCTTTGTTGCCAACCGGGGTTGCAAGGGGCATGCAACTTGGAGGCGGAGTTCTCCCCCAAGCTATTCCCCCCAAAGGGCCAGAAAGGAGAGAAAGGAGGAGAGAAAGGAGGAGAGGTGTTCACCTGGCAGGAGGCAAGTGCATATTAAGACTTCAGCTGAGTAGGCGTTGTTTTATAGGCTCCTAATCAGCCAGTTGGCTGAATCAGTCAGTTGGCTGAGCCAAGGGGGGAGGGGTACACCTGAAGGAGAGAGAGAGAGAGAGAGAGAGAGAGAGAGAGAGAGAGAGTAGTTGCCTTTGATTGCAAGGCATGCAACTTGGAGGCGGAGTTCTCCCCCAAGTTATTTTCGTTTACCTAACCTAAGAGGCCTCTAAGGGGTTTTCCCAAAGGGCCAGAAAGAGAAGGACCAGAGGTCCTTGCTCGGCTGGGAGCCGAGCTTGAATGACTCCGTCAGTCGTCTCTCGGTCTTTTATAAACCTCTATTCTGGCTGAGTTGCCAGATAGCGCCATGTATTCAGTTGCTGAGTTGCCAGATCACGCCGTGTATTCAGTTGCTGAGTTGCCAGATCGCACCATGTATGCAGTTGCTGAGTTTCCAGATCATGCCATGTATTCGGGTGCTGAGTTGCCAGATCGCACCATGTATTCCAGATAGCGCCATGTATTCCAGACAACAAAAACCATATATTAATCATCCATTTAAATAGTGTACCACAATATGTATGACGGTAGATGAATCCAATTAAATTCTGTTTATTAAATAAATAATTTTTACACACTTAATTTTTATAGATATATAGATGTATATAGTGTTTTACAATAGATGTATATAGTGTTCAACGATTAGAAACAAATATAACATTAACTTGAACTTCATTAAACTTGAAGTTAAACTTTTCTGAGACGAAACAAATAACGTAGTTAGCCTACACATAATTCAACCAACCATAGAAAACAGAATTATAGAAAAACAATTAGGTTTTTATGGATAACTAGTTTATCTTGACATAAGTTTACTATAATATATATACAGTCTTTTAAACACCTTGTGATATATATATATATATATCACAAGATGTTTAAAAGACTGTGATATATATATATATATATCACAAGATGTTTAAAAGACTGTATATATATAATTATAGTAAGCTTATGTCAAGATAAACTAGTTATCCATAAAAACCTAATTGTTTTTCTATAATTCTGTTTTCTATGGTTGGTTGAATTATGTGTAGGCTAACTACGTTATTTGTTTCGTCTCAGAAAAGTTTAACTTCAAGTTTAATGAAGTTCAAGTTAATGTTATATTTGTTTCTAATCGTTAAACACTATATACATTTATTGTAAAACACTATATACATCTATATATCTATAAAAATTAAGTGTGTAAAAATTATTTATTTAATAAACAGAATTTAATTGGATTCATCTACCGTCATATATATTGTGGTACACTATTTAAATGGATGATTAATATATATATATATATACATATATACATATACGTATTAATTTTTTCTTTATTTAAAACAAGTTTGAATGTATTTACTTTGCAAACAACATGAGCAAAATTAAACGGTAAATATTTTATAATTTTTTAAGATAGATAAATAGATATATATATAGTGTTTCACTATCGATGTATAGATGTATATAGTGTTTTACAATAGATGTATATAGTGTTTAACGATTAGAAACAAATATAACATTAACTTGAACTTCATTAAACTTGAAGTTAAACTTTTCGGAGACGAAACAAATAACGTAGTTAGCCTACACATAATTCAACCAACCATAGAAAACAGAATTATAGAAAAACAATTAGGTTTTTATGGGTAACTAGTTTATCTTGACGTAAGTTTACTATAATTATATATATACATTCTTTTAAACATCTTATGATAGGTATATGCAAATATATATATATATATATATATATTTATTTTTTCATATTATAACATTTAATTTTATTTTAGTGTTTATTTATGCAGTGTTTAGTTAGCCTCTTCATTTAAACTATAAAATTTATAGTGCTGCAATTAAACCACCCTTAAAATGGCAGTTTGTACCGAATTGGAAAGGTTTTCACTACGCCTTAGACCCACAGTTTAACGTGGAAACTGAATGCTTTTTTAAAAATAAAGGGTGATCCAGAGAAATGGGACCCAAAAGAAACCCCTGTAACTCTTAAAGTATAAGTCCTTTCATAAAATCATACGCATCATTCGAAAGAGGATAGTTACAAGTTTGTACAGGATTGTATAGGTTTTGACAATACAAGACAAGATAAGATACAAAACAAAATAAAAGTGTTAGTTAAAACTAACCCTTCAAGATGACTGCATGGACTGTGGAACAGCTGCGTTTCATAACTGAGCAATATTATGAGCATGGAAGAAGTGTAGTTTCAGCTCAAAGATCTTTCAAGACAAATTTTCAGATGTCAAAATCACCTTCTAAGAAAGTAATCCGTCGGTATGTCAGAATTTTTTCCCTAACTGGCAGCATTGGAAAAAGAAAACCAACTGGAAGAGTGCGCACAGCAAGGATAGACGAGATCATTAACAGAACTCATGAAATTGTACAGGATAATCCTAACATAAGCATCAGACGTGCTTCTCAGCTGTTAGGAGTTGGATATGGAACAACACACCGTATATTGAAGCAAAATTTAATGCTCTTTCCATATAAAATTCAAACAGTGCAACAACTAAACGATGGAGATTTCGCACGAAGACGACAATTCTGTCAATGGATCCAACAGAAGGTAAATGACACCACCAATTTTCTAGCAACTTTGATTATGTCAGACGAAGCCCATTTTCACTTGAATGGAACTGTAAACAAACAAAATTGTCGTTTCTGGGCAACAGAAAATCCATTGAATATTACCGAAGTCCCGTTGCATAGTCAGCGTGTAACTGTTTGGTGTGGTCTTACTGCATCTCAGATCATAGGGCCGTACTTTTTCGAGGATTCCATCGGAAACACGGTCACTGTAAATGGTGATCGCTACGAAAAAATGTTGACCGATTTCTTTATTCCTAAATTAAGATATCTTTGTCTAGAAAACCACTGGTTCCAACAAGACGGAGCTACCTGCCATACCACGAGGAACTGCATGGCAGTTTTGCGTCAAACGTTTGCAGGCGAGTTAATCTCAAGATTTGGAGACGTTGAATGGCCCGCAAGGTCTCCGGATTTTTCTTCCTTAGATTATTATCTCTGGGGATATTTAAAGAGTAGGGTCTACAGAAATAACCCAACGACCTTGCAAGAATTGAAGGCCGCCATCACAAATGAGATACAGGCCATACCACCGCACACTCTTGCAAAAGTGATGCAGAACTTACAAGCGAGAACACTGGAATGCTTGGCAACTAATGGAGCACATTTGAAAGGAGTCATTTTTAAAAAATAAATATTTCATAATAAACTTGTAACTCTACTCTTTCGAACGATATATAGTTTTTATGAAAGGAATTAAATATTAAGAATATTTGGCTTTTTTTTATGGGTCCCATTTATCTGGATCACCCAGTATAATTAGGCTATAATTTCTTTATTATAAAATAAGTTAACAATTGAAATTATATTAACAAAAGAATTTGTGAAAACAATACTAATAACTTGTAAGTAAAAATAAAAATATAATATAAGGGACTACCATAGAAATGTAAGTGTCTATAATTTATTCACAAGAAACACGATTTTATATGTATGTTACTCGTCCGGTCCCGTTATAGCGGATTGGTACACATCATAGCTCCACCCAGCTACATCGGCAGCCAATCACTACGAACATCTGGTCTTTTGGGGCGGAGCTTGGCGATTGTGCATATAAAAGGGGATATTTTTCAGTTGGGAGTAACAGTAGCTATTTTCGCGTCAGTGAATAATCATTCCCTCCACCATGGACCTGTACGTCTCCCCAGATTTGTATGAAGAAAGTGATACTGCAGCATTAACGGCAATTAGTCTTTTTAATGCGATTGACCGTGATGAATTATTCCCAACGCAAACCGTAGAAGATATTTGTATTGACGCTCCTTACAATCCGACGCAAGGGACTACCATAGAAATGTAAGTGTCTATAATTTGATTTATATATATGGAGAGTTGTAGTATCTCGTCAAATAGATACTCGGCAAAATTTTTTTATGGCAATCAATGTTATTTGGTTTTACTTCTTACCCCATTATGCTAAAATCGAAATTTTTTATGGCAATCAATGTTATTCCTCTTAAATGAACCAAAGATAACTTCACATAATGGGGATCTGTCTGAATACTCTGTATATGTTTTAAAAGAAAGAACATTATTCCTTTAAGGTCCGATGAGGATTTGACACGTGTTATACAATCTTTTGAAGAATCTCGTGTCATGAATACGGAGGATATACTGATCAGTCAGCAATGTCACACACCCTCCACCATGGACCTGTACGTCTCCCCAGATTTGTATGAAGAAAGTGATACTGCAGCATTAACGGCAATTAGCCTTTTTAACGCAAAGACCGTGATGAATTATTCCCAACGCAAACCGTAGAAGATATTTGCAGTGACGCTCCTTACAATCCGACGCAAGGGACTACCATAGAAATGTAAATGTCTATAATTCGATTTATATATATATATGGATGGGCTGTAGTATCTCGTCAAATAGATACTCGCCAAAAATTTTTTATGTCAATGTTATTTGGTTTTACCTCTTATCCCCATTATGCTAAAATCGAAATTTTTTATAGTAATCAATGTTATTCCTCTTAAATGAACCAAAGATATCTTCAGATAATGGGGATCTGTCTGTATACTCTGTATATGTTTTAAAAGAATGAACATTATTCCTTTAAGGTCCGATGAGGATTTGACACGTGTTATACAATCTTTTGAAGAATCTCGTGTCATGAATACGGAGGATATACTGGTCAGTCAACAATGTCACACCGAAATAATGTAAGGTGGTTCGATCTTTTTGGATAAGAAGACAATATATTTTCATAAATTTATTAAATGAAAGAAATCAGTACAATAACAACTACAGAATATACCGTTACAAATATACGAACAAAAACATTATACTATACAACGAGTACGTACAATTGGAAAGCGGATTTTTATCTGTCTGCATACCATTTCATCGTTTCGGCGAGTGTGACACGGGTCAAATAAATTTTAAAAAATTTATAAATTCTTTATCACATGACATATGCATGAGAAATGAGACGCAGTACATTCCGCAAACATTAGTAAAATATCCTTGTATGCGAAATGGGTTCCATACAATTTCGGGAATATGTAACTGAGCGAGAAATTTTACAATAATAGGGTCACTCCAGGGGTGAGTACCGAGTGAATCAAAATAGTACAGGCGCTGTCTATTTTTAAAATAGACAGCGATCCAGTGAATCCCTTCATTACCGATGACATCTGTGTTCACAATAAGACTACCGCATTCTCGCGTACTTGGCAAACTCAATGTTTCATTCTTCGCAAACACGCCGATAAATTTGGAACGTGTGACTCGTTCCATTACTTTCTGAAGTGTATTAGCATCCATTTTAAAAGTCAGTGATAACGCTCCTAAATCTATCTACTTCTATTAGGGCTTGCGATTCGAGATATACTAGTACACTAATAGGAGCGTCTATAGGCTTGGCGAATTCCAGCCGCACTGAGATGTTTCCGCTCTGCTGTGGGGTTAAATGGGTATTTACGCTAGCAGATAAGTCAGGTGTAATGTCAAACGGATAAAGGTTAAATTGATCAATGAATTCTTCCTGCGTTATCCCATTACCAAGATCATCACAATCACCTGCAATATGGGTCAGATTACTATAGGCTCTGGCACAAAGAGGTAACACAGCGTCTGATGAATAGTCCGTACCCATTGTTCCACCCAAAGCAGTGCCATTAACGTATAGAGTTATATTTTTAAGTCCGAAATTCTCGAATTTAAAGGCACTCTTTTTATATTTTCCATTCACCGAAGCATGGTCCTGCATGCCGATTAATATCCTTTTAGGAAGATTTCCAAGGGCAATGTTTTCTATCTGCTTCGATGCCAACCCTGCAGGAACCGTATATAGTTTGATTTGCACTCTGTTAATAGGATATTTCACTGTAGCGTTTAGTAAATTTTTCTCAATTTCTAGTTGTTTTGGTGAACTTAATTTCACTCGCCGTACGCGGAGGTATGTGTCCATAATGTGAACCACAACGGGCTTTGCACCCTCTTCTTGATCAGCATCCAGATTTAAGCAGATCTCAGGACTCGTGCGGGTGAGCCTTATTTTCATATCCATCCCGTTCACAAGCAACTTCTCCTGGAAAGTGAAATCTGTGTGCAACCGTCCAAAACACTCGTATATTTTCTTTTTAGAATTTTTAAATTTGTCCTTTATACTATTTTCATCTTTAGTTTGATAATATCCCTCGGCACTTAAAAAGGTAGCCTTCGCTTCTTTGGAAAAGTTGAGGACATTTTCCAGATAGGCTCGTAGATGATAGTACCCCGTGCCTGCCGATATGCTGGTCTGATTTAAATATACGTCACACTGGTTGAATATGGAGTGCAGAAAGTTTGTTTCAGGGTATACAGCATATTTGTCATCGCAGACCGTTCCATCAGAATGGGCTATACGTAGCTTAGCGTACATGTGCACACAGCTTGGATCAAAAAAGTAAGGACCTGAGCTGGGTATCACGAATTCTATAAGTGCACTCGGGGAACTAATTGTGTTTAAAGGGTTAATTGTAATAAAGTCACTGTGCTCAATAGAAACTTGGGTTGGAGGTAGCTCAAAAAGGGACAGCTCCGATTTACAGCATTGTGAACTGCATGGGTGGATGAAGCGTGCCATGGCGAAATAGTGACTCCTCTCTCGACAAGTGGTAAACAAACTATCATTCATGAGATCAATGTCCTTAGCTTATATCAGTCAAAAAAGTGGTCAACCATAGGTTTCATTCGCTTACAGCACTTCTTTTTTGATAGCCTTTTACGTTTAATACCACGTGACCCCTTCTTCTTCCTGGCAGCCCGCTTCTTCCCGCCACCACGCATTTTTCTCTTTGCATCTGTGATGATTTCGTCCCGTGTACGCTTTAAATGTTTTTTTAGAGCCTCTTTAGGTTTAGCCTCGGCCAATATGTCTTCTGCAGTGTTAATACCTGATTGTAGCGCTTTCATTCCAAGGTATCTGGCACCCCTCTTCAGCAAAGGAACAGCCGTACGTAGTATGGATGTAAAAATGGACCCAAGTCCACTACCGCTCTGGTATCGCACCCCTCGATAGACGGTGAAAGGCTTTCTATCCATTATAACTCAGTGCGTCGAAAGTGTAGCTTCACTGTTAAGCTCCCGTTACCGAATGGGAAGTTTTCACCCTCAATCGTTCTTATATATATTGAGATATTGGTTATTAAATTAGTTGCGATTCACATAATGGGGTCTGTCATATGTAATACTCAAACTCCTTCCTCTATGGTTGGGGATGTGAGCAATGCGCAGCAGGCGTGCCTGGGTATCCCCAACAAACTGGTGCTCCACTATATTACTGTAAATATAGCACATGTCTGGGGACCTTTCAGCCAATTTCTCCATCTTCAATTGATACATTAATCTGGACAAGTCATGCTGTGTCTCGTGAAATGTGTCTCTTTGGAAGGCTGCGCTATATCGGCCATTGGCTAGAATTTGGAACTTTCTATGGTCTTTAATACGTCTGTTAGTCTTTGATTTTAGGATTAATGTATGTGGAGGGTTGTTTACGATTTCGTATACTAAATCATTCGTAAGGTTTGAGTTTCTTAAACTTACGTTTAAGCCTCTCACAACATCCTCGGCCGAACCATATTGACCCGGTCCTAGTCTTTCTTCTGTACTGTAATACCGTGCAGTCTTAGTCCGAGCGATACGCATAGTTTCATCCATAGCTACCCCAGCTTTTTCTCACTCGTCAATGTCTCTAAGAATCCTAAAAACGGGCTCTTTATGGTCAATATTTAAAAAGATGGTGTCCAGCTGAATTTCGTATATCCCCACCTCATACGAATCACGACCCAATTCAATGTGCCCGTGGAGCTCTGTTACAAAGTTGGCTAGTGTGTTGTTAGGGTGTACAGACAGGGACGAGGAGGACGGGAGTGTGACGTAGAAATGGTTAGGAGCCATGTTGCATACTATTTAAGCTTCATTATTGCATCAGCTTTTATATAGGTGTTGAAGCTTTCTGGGTACCCTAGCCATTTCACCAGGTACATTTTTCTCTTTCCTGAACCTTTGCTTCCTAAAATTTTCTCAATTTTAAACACATTTTTTCCTAAATTAAACGCAACTTTCTGCAATTCCTCGCGGTAAAAGCCTCGTGAGATTTCTTCCCCATTCAAATCTTCAATGTAATACATCATTATCTACCTTTAGGTCTCATAGCCCTAACTTTAAAAATCTCGCGTGTCCATCCTTGCTCAAAACCCTTTGCGAATTTGTCCCCGAACGCGACAGCCTTACATAATCATTGATTTTGAAGCGCGCAGTGTGTGTGGTGGTGGTGGTGATCCATCTCTCCTCGGGAGCGTACCTCTTTCTAAAACTTCGTTAGGGTGTTGTCCCAATCGTGCGATGGTGTGAGCGGTTGTAGGTGATGCCAATGATTCCAGAATGTCTAGAAATCTGTATGTGTTTTATGTGTAAAATAACGGTGCATGCGTTCCTTTATGGTGCGCTGAACTCTTTCAGCTAAAGAAGCCTTATGTATAGAATTGTTTGTGTAATAGCTGATATTAAACTCTGTCAACATGTCTGAAAGCACGGCCTATAAATTCCTTCCCCATATCCGTACAAAAATAGCCAGGAACCCTGTTTTCTTTTAACATTAGCGTTTTGGTGGCTTTAGCAACTGTTTCAGGTGATTTATTTTTCAGAGGAACTAGCCACAGATATCTAGAGAATACGTCTATTATGAAGAGAATGTAGCGGTAACCATCGTTATACACAGAATATCTTCGCATGTCTGTTAAATCTGCTTGCCAAATAGAATCAATCGAGGAAGCCGCTGTCTTGGCTGTTTTAAACCTTTTTCTCACAGGCTTATGAAGCGTATAAGCGTCCTGCTCCCTCAAAAATCTTTCAACATCTTTTTTTCCTACTCCGTAAACACTTCTGTACAGTCTATCTACGCCGCCGTAAGAGGATAGGTTAGAAATTCTAAAAAGAAAATATACGAGTGTTTTGGACGGTTGCACACAGATTTCACTTTCCAGGAGAAGTTGCTTGTGAACGGGGTGGATATGAAAATAAAGCTCACCCGCACGAGTCCTGAGATCTGCTTAAATCTGGATGCTGATCAAGAAGAGGGTGCAAAGCCCGTTGTGGTTCACATTATGGACACATACCTCCGTGTACGGCGAGTGAAATTAAGTTCACCAAAACAACTAGAAATTGAGAAAAATTTACTAAACGCTACAGTGAAATATCCTATTAACAGAGTGCAAATCAAACTATATACGGTTCCTGCAGGGTTGGCATCGAAGCAGATAGAAAACATTGCCCTGGAAATCTTCCTAAAAGGATATTAATCGGCATGCAGGACCATGCTTCGGTGAATGGAAAATATAAAAAGAGTGCCTTTAAATTCGAGAATTTCGGACTTAAAAATATAACTCTATACGTTAATGGCACTGCTTTGGGTGGAACAATAGGTATGGACTATTCATCAGACGCTGTGTTACCTCTTTGTGCCAGAGCCTATAGTAATCTGACCCATATTGCAGGTGATTGTGATGAGCTTGGTAATGGGGTAACGCAGGAAGAATTCATTGATCAATTTAACCTTTATCCGTTTGACATTACACCTGACTTATCTGCTAGCGTAAATACCCATTTAACCCCACAGCAGAGCGGAAAATTTCAGTGCGGCTGGAATTCGCCAAGCCTATAGACGCTCCTATTAGTGTACTAGTATATCTCGAATCGCAAGCCCTAATAGAAGTAGATAGATTTAGGAGCGTTATCACTGACTTTTAAAATGGATGCTAATACACTTCAGAAAGTAATGGAACGAGTCACACGTTCCAAATTTATCGGCGTGTTTGCGAAGAATGAAACATTGAGTTTGCCAAGTACGCGAGAATGCGGTAGTCTTATTGTGAACACAGATGTCATCGGTAATGAAGGGATTCACTGGATCGCTGTCTATTTTAAAAATAGACAGCGCCTGTACTATTTTGATTCACTCGGTACTCACCCTGGAGTGACCCTATTATTGTAAAATTTCTCGCTCAGTTACATATTCCCGAAATTGTATGGAACCCATTTCGCATACAAGGATATTTTACTAATGTTTGCGGAATGTACTACGTCTCATTTCTCATGCATATGTCATGTGATAAAGAATTTATAAATTTTTTAAATTTATTTGACCCGTGTCACACTCGCCGAAACGATGAAATGGTATGCAGACAGATAAAAATCCGCTTTCCAATTGTACGTACTCGTTGTATAGTATAATGTTTTTGTTCGTATATTTGTAACGGTATATTCTGTAGTTGGTTATTGTACTGATTTCTTTCATTTAATAAATTTATGAAAATATATTGTGTCTTCTTATCCCAAAAAGATCGAAAAACACTTACATTATTTCGGTGTGACATTGTTGACTGACCAGTATATCCTCCGTATTCATGACACGAGATTCTTCAAAAGATTGTATAACACGTGTCAAATCCTCATCGGACCTTAAAGGAATAATGTTCATTCTTTTAAAACATATACAGAGTATACAGACAGATCCCCATTATGTGAAGATATCTTTGGTTCATTTAAGAGGAATAACATTGATTACCATAAAAAATTTCGATTTTAGCATAATGGGGATGAGGTAAAACCAAATAACATTAATTGACATAAAACATTTTTGGCGAGTATCTATTTGACGAGATACTACAGCCCATCCATATATATATATATATATATCGAATTATAGACACTTACATTTCTATGGTAGTCCCTTGCGTCGGATTGTAAGGAGCGTCACTGCAAATATCTTCTACGGTTTGCGTTGGGAATAATTCATCACGGTCAATCGCATTAAAAAGACTAATTGCCGTTAATGCTGCAGTATCACTTTCTTCATACAAATCTGGGGAGACGTACAGGTCCATGGTGGAGGGAATGATTATTCACTGACGCGAAAATAGCTACTGTTACTCCCAACTGAAAAATATCCCCTTTTATATGCACAATCGCCAAGCTCCGCCCCAAAAGACCAGATGTTCGTAGTGATTGGCTGCCGATGTAGCTGGGTGGAGCTATGATGTGTACCAATCCGCTATAACGGGACCGGACGAGTAACATATATATAAAATCGTGTTTCTTGTGAATAAATTATAGACACTTATATTTCTATGGTAGTCCCTTATATTATATTTTTATTTTTACTTACAAGTTATTAGAATTGTTTTCACAAATTCTTGTGTTAACATAATTTCAATTGTTAACTTATTTTATAATAAAGAAATTATAAATATAGCTTAATTATATTTTTAAAAAAGCATTCAGTTTCCACGTTAAACTTTGGGTCTAAGGCGGAGTGAAAACCTTTCCAATTCGTCACAAACTCTGCCATTTTAAGGGTGGTTTAACTGCAGCACTATAAATGTTATAGTTTAAATGAAGAGGCTAACTAAACACTGCATAAATAAACACTAAAATAAAATTAAATGTTATAATATGAAAAATAAAAATAATAATATATATAATATATATATATTACATATACCTATCATAAGATGTTTAAAAGAATGTATATATATAATTATAGTAAGCTTACGTCAAGATAAACTAGTTACCCATAAAAACCTAATTGTTTTTCTATAATTCTGTTTTCTATGGTTGGTTGAATTATGTGTAGGCTAACTACGTTATTTGTTTCGTCTCCGAAAAGTTTAACTTCAAGTTAATGAAGTTCAAGTTAATGTTATATTTGTTTCTAATCGTTAAACACTATATACATCTATTGTAAAACACTATATACATCTATACATCTATAGTGAAACACTATATATATCTATTTATCTATCTTAAAAAATTATAAAATATTTATCGTTTAATTTTGCTCATGTTGTTTTCAAAGTAAATACATTGAAACTTGTTTAAATAAAGAAAAAATTAATATATATATATATATATATATATATATATATATATATCACAAGATGTTTAAAAGACTGTATATATATAATTATAGTAAACTTATGTCAAGATAAACTAGTCATCCATAAAAACCTAATTGTTTTTCTATAATTCTGTTCTCTATGGTTGGTTGAATTATGTGTAGGCTAACTACGTTATTTGTTTCGTCTCCGAAAAGTTTAACTTCAAGTTTAATGAAGTTCAAGTTAATGTTATATTTGTTTCTAATCGTTAAACACTATATACATCTATTGTAAAACACTATATACATCTATACATCTATAGTGAAACTCTATATATATCTATTTATCTATCTTAAAAAATTATAAAAAATTTATCGTTTAATTTTGCTCATGTTGTTTGCAAAGTAAATACATTCAAACTTGTTTTAAATAAAGAAAAAATTTATATATATATATATATATATATATATATAATAATATATATATATATATATTTATATATATAACATATATATACATATACATAACACAAGATGTTTAAAAGACTGTATATATATAATTATAGTAAACTTATGTCAAGATAAACTAGTTATCCATAAAAACCTAATTGTTTTTCTATAATTCTGTTTTCTATGGTTGGTTGAATTATGTGTAGGCTAACTACGTTATTTGTTTCGTCTCCGAAAAGTTTAACTTCAAGTTTAATGAAGTTCAAGTTAATGTTATATTTGTTTCTAATCGTTAAACACTATATACATCTATTGTAAAACACTATATGCATCTATACATCTATAGTGAAACACTATATATATCTATTTATCTATCTTAAAAAATTATATTTATCGTTTAATTTTGCTCATGTTGTTTGCAAAGTAAATACATTCAAACTTGTTTTAAATAAAGAAAAAATAATATAATATATATATATATATATATATATATATATATATATATATATATATATATATATATATATATATTTTATATATATATATATATATATATATATATATCTCAAGATGTTTAAAAGACTGTATATATATAATTATAGTAAACTTATGTCAAGATAAACTAGTTATCCATAAAAACCTAATTGTTTTTCTATAATTCTGTTTTCTATGGTTGGTTGAATTATGTGTAGGCTAACTACGTTATTTGTTTCGTCTCCGAAAAGTTTAACTTCAAGTTTAATGAAGTTCAAGTTAATGTTATATTTGTTTCTAATCGTTAAACACTATATACATCTATATATCTATAAAAATTAAGTGTGTAAAAATTATTTATTTAATAAACAGAATTTAAATATTTGTAAATATATATAACTTGAATATCTCGTTTATTAAATAAATCATGTTTCAATTAGCGTTTCACTTTCTCCTTTGTGTGTGTGTGTGTGCAGGTGAAAGTTCTATGCTCCGCCCACTGTAAGACCGTGAGTCATGCTACTATCTGGGAGTCCCTGCGTGGTCAGTCGGTTGCAGTAAGCCCGAGAGATCAGACGTGTATTCAGATCAGACGTGTATTCAAATGGCTACCTTTAATATTGCTTGTACAACGTTTATGAAATGGTATTCAGCAAAGTGTCAGGATGTGGTGGATACCGAAAAACTTCCTATTCTTCCCTCCTATACCGCTTTTAAAAACACATTGGATTGTGCGAAGTTGCAAGATGTACAAATACTCTACGGACGTTCTGGTGAGATCGTTGAAGGCTTTCGTTGCACAGACGATGTGCTGAAGTATACTGCAGAGCTAAACTTTATAAAGTCTCACATACACCGTGAAGTAAAAGATGCTAACCCCGGATTTGTGATAAATTTATCAGATAAAGTGTTAACTAAAAATATGGTTACGGCTCTTGGATATGGAATAAATTTTTCAGCAGCTAAAAAGGAGGTGGACTATGTAGAAATAGCTAAGGCTTTCTGTAATTTAGAAAAATATAATGATTTACCTAGAGAGGATGTGAATATTTGTAAAGGTATAGTATATAGTGCCATGTCTAAACCCTCTATTCCAAATTGTCCACAGAGGTTTTCCGACTCTTATGAAGCTTTAAGAAAAGATCAGAATCTACATATAACCAAAGCTGATAAATCAAATGCCTTAGTGATCCTCAATAAAGACGTTTATCTTGGAAAAATGTATGATCTTTTGAATGATGCGGACACTTACGTGAAATTAAGGAACAATCCCCTTGAAACTGTGAACAGCGCATTTAACAAGAAAATTAAACAACTTTTGAAGGGGAATGAAAGGTTACTTAAACAGTTTTTTAGTACTTCACCGTCATTACCCTATATGTATAGCCTGATTAAAACTCATAAGCCAAATAATCCTGCAAGGCCTATTGTTAGTTCTATAGGATCTATCTCATATAAGCTATCCAAATGGCTTGTCTCCATTCTTAATCCTCTCCTTGGCACAATTTCACAATCACACATAAATAATAATGTAGACCTGGTGGAAAAATTAAATAGTATCAGTGTCAATTACAATTTTAGATTGGTAAGCTTTGATGTTACCGCTTTATTTACAAGAGTCCCGGTGGAGGATCTATTAGTGTTTCTTTCGAAAGAATTGGTTAAGCATAATTTGCCATTACCTGTGGCTACAATTATAGAATTAATTAAGCTGTGCATAGTAGACTCAAAATTTGTGTTCAATAATGAATATTTTAGGCAGAAATTTGGTATGGCGATGGGAAACCCTCTCTCCCCCATTTTGAGTAACTTATATATGGAGTTTTTTGAAAGTAAGTTATTAAGGAAGATTCTGCCAAATTATGTCCATGGTTTAGATATGTAGATGATGTTCTTTGTCTTTGGCCAGTGACTTTAAATCTCAATGAATTCTTACCCAAACTTAATAATTTAACTCCCTCTATCAATTTTACAGTTGAAATAGAAAAAGATTCTTCGATCCCTTTTTTAGATGTTTTAATATATAGGTCTGGAAAAAAGTTTAAGTACAATATTTACAGAAAACCCACTAATAATTGTTCCTATATACATTATTATTCTGATCACCACATTAATGTAAAACGATCCGTTCTTTCTACTTTGTTCCTAAGAGGTCTACGAATTTGTAGCCCAGAGTTCATTGACGACGAAATTAGTAAAATATACAAAATTGCTTTTGATTTAAAATACCCAAAGAACTGCATAGATAAGTCCTTAAAAATGGCAAAGAAAACCTTCTACGAAGTAAAGGATAAGATTCCTTATAACACAAAAAATGTTTTAGTGTTACCATTCAGAGAAAATTTCCTTGATCTGCCGAATCTGCTGAGGACTTTTAACGTAAATATTGCGTTCAAAAATTTAGATGTAATTAAGAATTCATTGATTAAGAACTCCCCGTTAAGTGAACATGGTTGTGTATTTAAAATCCCTTGCACAATATGTAATAAATTTTACATTGGCCAAACTGGTAAGACCCTTGAGTTACGTATTAAACAGCATCAATACAGTATAAGAAGTGGCCAGGAATCTAACGCCATTTTCATTCACGTAAGAGATACTAATCATCCCATTGATTGGAAAAATGCTTCCAAATTAAGGTTTAGTAAATCTATTGTTAGCAGAAATATACTGGAATCAAGTGTTATCCAGAATGATGCGGATTTGGTCCTTAATATTAGTCCTGGGTTGTATAAATTAGATTCTTGCATTGTCAGAAAGCTGGGGAAGGGCCTACTGTTTTCTTGACTGCATTCTTGCCCCTTAATGGTTTGCCCTGGTTAAATAAATAAATATTATTGTAAGAACTGTTAACATTCTTATGTCTTTTTTAATTGTAATATTTCTTTCGTGTATAATCTTTGGTTGCTGGGGGGTTTATTGGACTTTTCAACTGGGTTGCTTTTGGGAAAACAATTTTTCCAAACTGTTTGTAAAAAAAAAAAAAAATTTTGTAATATTCTGTAAGACGATGGCACCATTCCCTTTGTTTTCATTAATTTCTTGCCACTTAATTTCCTGCTTTAATTAAATATTAGTGTTAATAACCAATATAATAATTTTTGTTTTCTGTACTGGTGTTTTGTCTAATTTCATCTATATAGTCCTTTCATATTTAGTAATTTAGCAGCCTACAGATTATGTTATCTATTTGTTATCTACGTTATCTATTTGTTTTTCATTAAATTCTTGCCAATTAATTGCCTGCTTTAATTAAATATTAGTGTTAATAACCATTATAATAATTTTTGTTCTCTGTATTGGTTTTTTTGTCTAATTTCATCTATATACTTCTTTTATATTTAGTAATTTAGCAGCCTACAGATTATGTTATCAATTGAAAAAATCTTTAGAGGGCTTTAAGGCCTTTAATTTGAGGTGCCGATTGTGAATTTTTTGCTTGTCTATTTAACTCATTTACTTTGTAATCTCTGTCTATTTTCTGTTCCTCCTTGATAATGTGAATATATCACGAAAGCGCTCGGACTTTGTGTTTCCTTTTCCCTGTGGTTGTTTGCTTATTAATAAGATCACGTGTTATTTTGTGATTTTAGTGCATATATATATATATATATATATATATATAATATATATATATATATATATATACCCACAATATTGTGAAAATTAATGTGAATAGGACAAAAAAAATTAAATTTTCAGTAAAGAGCATATATTTTGAAGACTGGAATAAATCTTAATGTTTGATAGAGCTACTTTTCGCTTTAACAACGTCTTGGACACACTTTGGCATAGAATGTACCAGTTTTTCACATATTTTCTTTAATGCTTCGTCATGAAACCAGACTTGGATGTCCCATAGATTTTCGATTGGGTTTTGATCTGGCGAGTTTCCCTGCCAGTCTAAACAGCTGATATTGTTCATCTTTACGAACTCCTTAACGTATTTTGATGTATAGCATGGAGCCAGATCCTGTTGGAAAACCCTTTTTGGGAAAAATTTTTGCAGCTCTGGTTTGCGATGGCGTTCTAGAACCACAATATATCGCTTACTATTTATCATGCCTTCCACAGGCACTAATGAACCAGTTCATCGTGCAGAAAAACAACCCCAGAACATTTTCTTTTCTGGGCGTTTCACAGTTTGGTTATTTTGGAACTGGTTGTTGGTTCGCTAGGTGAATGGCGTACAAATCGATTTTGTTGACCTTGAACAAGAAAAATGACTCGTCTGAAAATAATACATTGTACCAATCTTTTGACCAACTAGCATATTTCTTGGCCCACGCATAGCGTTTTGTCTTCACTATTGTTGTAAGCAATTATTTTTCTATAGGTTTCTCGGCTTTGAATCCCACTGCCAGCAACCGACGTCTTACAGTTAATGATGATACCTGGATATTTGATGATGCTAATTCCTGGTTAAGCATGTCACTAGTTTTTCTGGGATCCTGCTTGTTCATTTGTATTAACTTTGCATCATCTCTGGATGTTGTTTTCCGTTTTCTTCCGCATTTACCTTTCTTTGATGAAGATATTGAGCCCGTGGTTTGTTTCTTCTTAATAATCTTATTGAACACTCCCACACTAACTTTGAATGCATTGGCAATTTCTCTGTGTGAGCCATGTACGTTCATGCAAGGTGATTATTTTACTTCTTTTTCTTGGTGTAATGTTCAAATTCAACTCTGAAACACAGAGCACAGAAATCACACGTACTGACTCTGATGACTGACAAGAATAAACTAAATTAGGCAGAAACTGAATGACAAGCCCGGCTTCAAAAGATGCTGCAATAGCCTGAAAAGATGCAATAATGTATCAGATGATAGAATAATGTAGTGTATACGGCAGTATACCATAAATAATTAAACTTATTCATAAAATTACTATCATATTTTTGTTCCCTGTTCACATTACTTTCCACAATACTGTATATGTATGTATATATATATATATACAGTAAACTTCCGAAGTAACGGCACTCAAAATAACGGAATACTCGAGATAACGGCACTTTTAAAAATTGTCAAGTGTTATGTTTGCCGATTTACTTTCAGACGACGAACATGATTTTGATGGTTTTAATGTTAGGCAGAGCACACAAGACATAATGCAAACTGTTCAATCTACCAGCACAGGAAATCCTTTACATAGCCTCGTAGATGAAGATATTGATGAATGGATTGCAGTTGATAATAATATTGAATTAACTCAAACATTTTCAGATCAAGAAATTATTGACAGTGTAGTTAATCCTGAAAAGCAAGATGCAGCACTTTGTTCCGACACAGAAGAAGATGGAAATGATGCAACTGAAAAGATAACCTGGGCCGCCGCACAATCGTGCATGGACACGGTTTTCAGTTTTTTTGAACAAAATCCAAGCTTCAATATGCAAGAAGTAATGCAAGCACATATGCTTAAAAACACGATGTTAACAAAAAAACAAGCATCCGCGCAACAAGGTGACATAAGAAAATTCTTGAAGAAATCAATTGAAGAAAATGCACCCTCTACAGATGAAGCACTCGTGGTGGAGAATTTAGAATAGTTTTTTTTCAATTTTAAAATGTTCTTTTTGCTTTATTTACGTACTGTGCATTTACCAGTTAATAAAGTAGTATTCATTATCTCTCTATTTCTTATTTATCCCCCTTTATTTACGCATTAAATACATTTAAAAAAAACTTCCGAGACAACGGAAAATTCGCAATAACGGCACCCTCAAATCCCCGAGGGTGCCGTTATTTTGGGAGTTTACTGTATAAATATATATATATATATATATTATATAAGAATAGTGTGTTTAGGAATGGGCGTGTTCTTGCTCCGATGTCTATCCCATTGCTTTCAGCGTCCAATGGGACGATTCGAATTAAGTTTTAACGAATAACCTTTCAATCTAACGTGGTCAATCACGTTTCATGTTTGAGCTGTTATAGGTATGGCTAAAGGAAACTTTTTCCAATACTTCAATCATTACAGAAGATTTTCAAGCTGTTTTTGCACATGATAATGATCCAATAAACTTAAAATTTTCACAATTAAATACACCTTTTATACGATTGCAGTAATATTTACTTCTATTTTTCTTTATTATTTCAGGTTTCAGAAAGTAAAATATAACTAAAATTCCCTAAAATAAGTGCAAAAATGCCTAAATACAGTGAAGAAGACGAAGTGCTTATAAAGAATTTAAGAATTGGCCAAGGTCTGGGCGCCACGAGAATGATACAAATGTTCCCAAATAAACCGTGGACTAAATCAGGAGTTCAGTATATCATTAGAAAGGTTGATGAAACTGGAGATGTTAAGAGACGTGATGGAAGTGGTCGTCCCAAAAGTGCAAGAACTCAGGCAAATATTGACATAGTGGAAGGTTATATCTTAAGTCAGGAAGGAAAACCAGGAACCCACATTTCACCGAGGGAAATCGAAAAAGAAACAGGTATAAGTCGTAGTAGTGTTAGAAATATTGTGAAACACGATTTGGGTTTAAAAGCTTATAAACGTATATCAGGGCAAAGTCTAACCGATGCCAATAAGGGTAAGCGGATGACATGTGCACAAAGCCTGATAAACAGATTCCAGGGTAACTCAGTTAGAAGATTGTGGTTCTCTGATGAGAAATTATTTTACATTATACCACTGATTAACCAACAAAACGATCGGGTATACGCAAATGTTGCAAGAAAAAGTGATGTTGCAACTGAGTGGTTAATAAAGGAAACATCTAACTTTTCGCCGAGCATTATGGTAAGAGCTTGCGTTTCAAAATTAGGCAAAACGAGAATTGTTGTGATTCAGCCACAAACCAAAACCAATGCAAAATATTACTGTTTACAGGTCCTTCCACAGTATTTGGATGATATTCGTCAGATTAGTGGAAATAATTTCACTTTCCAACAAGATGGAGCACCTGCACACAGAGCGAAGCGTACAATCGCGTATCTGGAACGAGAAACATCCAATTTCATTGAGCCGAACATGTGG
This sequence comes from Bathynomus jamesi, assembly GCA_023014485.1. Taxonomy (NCBI): domain Eukaryota; kingdom Metazoa; phylum Arthropoda; class Malacostraca; order Isopoda; family Cirolanidae; genus Bathynomus; species Bathynomus jamesi. The sequence continues at coordinate 1,734,388 of JAJOZX010000220.1, read as the reverse complement.
CCTCCCAATAGTCCAGATCTTACACCCTTCGATTATGGCATTTGGGAAACTTTAAAATCAAAAGTTTATACACCAGGTGAAAATATTCGCAATGTTGACGAGTTACGCCTTAAAGTGTTGGATAGCTGGAATCAGGTGTTTGAGCAATATATTGACAGATGCATCGATGAGTGGACCCCGCGTTTAACCAAATATATTCAACAAGAAGGGGGTCACATAGAACAATGTTTTTGATATACATTAAGGATTGATAAAGGAACATTTATGTTAAGTTTAACAATACTATCTTATTTTTTTCCAACAATAAATACATGTTTATGAGCGTCATTAGATTTTTTTTTGCCCACCCTGTATATGCACATTATCAATTTTGTCATGCATCAGTCAAAATACATGCTTTTCATGAGATAGGGGTTCGGAAACCTGAAAAACCTGAACCCCGAAAAACGTAGATGCATGAAGTTCCTATAGCATTATACAATACGTATATATATATGTAGGACAGGCCATCATGATTGTTGTAAAATGGGAAACGGGGGATTAAAGAATTAAATTATGTTTTATTGTTAATATGAGATGTTTCTCCCAAACGGACAATGTTATTGTGAAAACGACACACACACATTTAGAGAACGCTTAAAAAATCCTCTTATTAGATAAATATGACCCAAATAAATGTTTTTGTAAGTAGGTCCAATGAAACATACAGTAGTAATTTCTTTTTATCTCCGATATTTGGTCAGTGAATAATTTAATTACCAGAACAAAATGTTACCAAAATGTTACTAAATTAATGTATTTGTCTTACATTAACGTGCAGTAAAAGTAAAAGCCCATTCTTTTCACATTTACATCTTAAAAACTAGTTTCTAGAATCTTTTCAATAAACTGCACAATAATTAAAAGTTTCGTATTGGCAATTCTGTAAACCAAGAGGGCTTAGTCGTGACCAGTGTCGTAACACCGCTTCCCGGAGATCAGCGAAGTTAAGCGACATTCAGTTGGGTGGGAGACTGTCCTCCGCGCCCAGATTATGTAACGACCCGTTGTTCGGATGTAGCTGTAGGTCTCCTCCGTCATATGAGCTTAGATGTTGCGAAGGAGGTTAAACAACCCCATCATTACTTGATGTAAACCAAGAAATTTTGTTGCTTAGCAAGTTAGCTTATTTATTACTCAATGGTTTCTAAATTCTAGGGTTCTAACGATATTGGCGTAGGCATTATAGGTTTTGGGCTTAGCGCAATAGGCTTATGGAAAAATGAGAACGTGTTTGCAATAGAATTTTTTACACAACAATTTTTAGTTTAACTCCGTAATATTAATTTTATATACACAAGTATTCATTTTCACTTCTCTGGTTCCTTCACTTTTTAAAGTTTTTGAGCAATGATTGAAAAAACAGCCCACCCTTGGCTATTTCAAGAGGGCATCCTCGTATGTCTTCAAACCACTGTTGCCATTTCTTCTCACCTGTTTTACACTAAATTTTCTCTCGGTAGGCGCTAGTTTTCCACTAGATTTTTATCAATAGCACTAGCAAAGTAGATAGATATATTTACCCCGGAGGTAACAAGACGTGCTCAACACAGTCTAATGCAAAGAATTAAAAAATCAACCAACCCGATCATCCGAGCTATCCATGAGTCCTGCCATTTATCCTCTAAGCTATGGACTTTTTGGTACGAAAACGTCTGTCTGTAGCTCCACTTAACTTTGACAGTGCAGTATTATTTCTAACCACTTGTATATATTTCTATCCTTAGTAATGAACTGTCATTGTATTAATAATATTTGTCATATGGACTATAGTCTGCCAATAAACCTTTTCATTTTCATTTCATTTTCATTTTCATTTCATTTTACTAATACTAAGCTTATTGTATTTATATATGCATATGTAAGAAAACATTAAAATTTACAATGAAATGACAGGAAAGAAAAACAAAATACTCCTCAAACTACTGTAAATTTATTTCCTTTATTCAAATATATCAATTTTGTGATTTAATTAAAACGATAAATGGAATGGAAGCTCCTGATGTTGAGAGTAAATGTACATTACATAAGCAAATATAATTCAATAATGAAATGATAGCTGTATGAAAATAAACTAAACCTTATTACAAACTTACTTCATGTATGCAAATAGACATTTTGTGTATTTCATGACAGAGAGTAAATATACATTAGTAAATATAACTCCAAAATAAATAATTTTTGCTTTTTGAAAATGAATTATAACATTTATTCACCGACACTATCTTCAATTCCAAATAAAATCTTATCTATTAAATAATATAATTAAAAACTGCTGTCAAGACTGCTGTCTTCTAAAATACGCCAGAATACCGTACGCTAAATTTTTAGGTGGATACTCTAGATCAGAGGTGACCAAAACGTTGATCGCGATCTACCAGTAAATCGCAGAGCAAGTTTTAGTAGATTGCAGAATGACCAGTAGCTTAGCCTAGCAACAGAGACCTTATATTTCACAATACTAACGAGCACACGACCCGACCGCTACTACCAAAAATTAGCGTTCTTTATGTTATCACTTCCATTATCGGTAGCAACATTTATTTGTTTTATCTTTGTGTTTTCCACTCATTTAACAAAAAGTAACAAAGTTTAACTTTAATAATTCTGAGAGCTATTTAATTAATGTCACAGAAAATGATACCGCTAACTTTAATTTCTGCCAAATTTTCATACCGCGGTAAGCTGAGCTGTTATGAGCATGTGTCACTTAAGTGACGGGTCAGTCATTTGGAATAATCGGTGGTGTAGGTCAGTCTCCAGTCCAATTGCATTAACATCGTTAAAATGAGTGCTGGACCAAGTGCCAAGAAACAAAAACTTACAACTTTCACAATGAGTGGGAGACGGCATATTTTTTTACGATGAAAAATTCCAAATGTGTGTGTTTAATTTGCCATGCATGTGTAGCTTTCGTCAAAAAGGGGAATTTAGAGAGGCATTTTAAAACTATTCACTAGCGGTATGACAGTGATTTCCCAGCTGAAAGTGAACTACGTAAGAGAAAAGTCAATGACCTTAAGTCTCAACTTAGTGCTCAGCAGTCTATCTTTACAGAGCCGAGCACAAAATCGAAAGCAGCAACGATTGCGTCATTTCGGGTGAGCCGTGTACTTGCGAAACACAAGAAACCTTTTCAGGATGGAGAAATATTCAAAGAAGCATTTACAGAGGCAGCAGAGTCGTTGTTTCAGAATTTCAGTAATAAATCGGAAATATTTTCTGCTATTAACCAGCTTCAGCTACCCAGAAACACTGTGATGCAGCGTTGTGAAGTAATGGATGAGAATTTGGTGGAACAACTGAAGAAAGACATACATGACTGCGTGTTCCTTTCACTTTAGTTTGATGACTCGACAGATGTGATCGCACATTACAGTTCTGCATTTTTATTAGAATCGTGTTTAAAGATATGACTGCCAAAGAAGAACTGCTTAAAATCCTACTTTTAAGAGGGAAAACTCGAGGTGAGGACATTTTTCATGCATTTAGTAAGTTTGTTGACGACACACAATCCCCACTTCATAAGCTTGTGAACATAACAACTGACAGATCACCTGCTATGACTGACCGCTCCAATGGGTTCATCGCCCTGTGCAAAAGTGACTAAAGGTTTCCAAACTTCTTTAATTATCACTGCATAATTCACCAACAAGCATTGTGTGGTAAAATGTTGAATATTAAAGAAATTATGGATATTTCCCATAAGATTGTGTGTTCTATTCGGGAGAGAAGTCTACAAAGGCGTCTCTTCCGGTCTCAGCTAGAAGAAAATATAGCAGAACTGACCTTTTGTTGCACACTGATGTCAGGTGGCTAAGTAAAGGTAATTTCCTGCAAAAGTTTAGGGATCTCTTACCTGAAATTAAAGACTTTCTGAAGTTAAAAGAAACATATTACAAAGAGTTGGAAAACGAAGTGTGGCTGTTAGATTTAGCTTTTATGACTGACCACTGCTTTTCTAAATCAGCTAAACTTAGAGTTGCAAGGTAAAAACAAAACTATTGTTGAAATGATTACCTCAGTGAATGCTTTTAAACAAAAGCTAGAACTGGTATCCTCACAGCTGCAGCGACACCAACTGCGGAACTTCAAAAACATGATGTCAGAGCTGGAAAGTCAGGGGAAAGAATGCGACCAGTTTGACAGTGTTCGATACGTTGAACAGTTGCAGAATGTTATTACAGACTTCAACAGACGGTTCCAAGACTTAGCAACACTAGAACCTGTAGCAACATTCATGTGCTTCCCATTTGGTGCAAACTTTGACATTGAAGGTATTGCATCAAAAATGGCCTTATTGTTTAATATGGACATATCTGCAATCGAGAATGAAATTTTGACTCTGCGAAACGACATTCACATCAAATTCAGGTCTTCAGAAGGAAACTTTTGGCATCTACTTCTTGAAAAAAAGTATCCGAATGTCGGAAAAAGTGCCATGTACTTGACAGCATTTTTTGGATCAACCTACCTTTGTGAGTTAACGTTCTCACACATGAATATCATCAAATCGAAATACCGAGCCACTCTGACAGATGATCACCTGGATGCTTGTTTGAGGCTAGCAATCAGCAGCTACAATCCGGACTACACACGGCTTGCTGATGCTATGTAGTGCAGATCATCACATCAGTAAAGTAAGCTCTTCCTATTCCAGTATACCTAATTTCTAATAAGTTTGGGGGTTAAAATTTAATGAAAAATATATCTGTGTGCATTTGGCAATGTATTTTTATATTCACTTCATTTTATTCTTAGTTATTCTCTCTCCATCTCTCTCTCTCTCTCTCTCTCTCTCTCTCTCTCTCTCTCTCTCTCTCTCTCTCTGTATATATATATATATATATATATATATATATATATATATATATATATATATATAAAACTGGGCTGGTGGATCGTATAGGGAAAACTTTGGAAAAAGTAGATCCCATCTCAGTAAAGTCTGGCCACCCCTGCTCTAGATTAAGCGCTAGGCGCTAGGACCTAATTTTCAGCGCCAGATTGAAAGGTAACGCGAAATGTGCTAAATTGGCAACAGTGCTTCAAACCAAACTAACACATTAAAAAAATTAGCAAGAGTGTCATACAGACAAATACAAAAACATGATTGGATTTGAACATGGTCACTCTTTATTTTATGCATGTTTTATATAAAAATTAAATATATTTTGGGAAGAAATATCGATTCGATTCCATAAATCGTAAAGTAAATCAGACATCGATAAGTATTCTCACACCATCGAATATTGTCATCTTACGCCGGACATTTGTTTAAATTCATTTTAAAACGTTCTTGACTCAAATTTTTTAGCAACGTAAAATCAAGAAACCCTTCAAGTATATACTAGTAAGATCCAAATATAAAAATAGGTGTATAAATAAATTTCCCTACCTATACCTTATACCCATACCTCATTAAAATTTTATTTTTATGCCTATACCGTTATGCCATCGGTGGTAATTATAAATTTGCCGCCAGTTATTAAATATAAATTAATAATCAAATTTTAATTGTAAAGTAACATAAATGTAGAACAACTGACAATGGACAGAAAGTAACTTTGATAAGGAACTTTAATATGGTAAAAAAATTAATTTCATAACGTATAGTACTTTGAATTGAATGGGAGACATTTTGAACATCTGACATATGGTTTCATCAATAAATCCATTACCCGCCGCATTAAGAGTTTCACTGTAATTTCTATTGGATAGAGACTTTTCAAACACGTAGATACATCACTTTAAATATTCATTCTTCATTTCTATTACAAAGGCTCGTGTTCAACATCAAATCTATGCTGCTTAATTAAGGTAGGCACGCTATTTGATATGATCATCTGTAAAATGTGAATGGTGGGTAACCTTAATTCACTTCTTAAGGCTGTTTATGATACACTTTGTACCTCTACTTCATATTGTTATGTATATATGATAAGTAAGTATGAGTACATGTGTATGTACTGTCTATATATGTAAGTATTTCGTGAAATGCCATGACTGTGTACGTTTCAAAATATTACTTTAGAAAAGTCCGAAGCGGTACAATCCAATCAAGTTCTGTAACATTTCACCGTTAATTTGAGAAAAACCGAGAAATTATTGAGATCGAGCATTCACCAAGCTTCCTGAATTTACTTCCGCATTATTCACAATCTGTAATGGAAGGAAAACGCAAACGCGAGAAAACTTTTTTTAAACGACTTAATATACAAGGATATAAACGGCGGCAACTCCATTTTGATTATGACGTAAACAAACATTCTTAAATAAAAAATGTCATTCAGACAATTCACGCAAGACCTTTAATTAAGTCTTATAAATTAAAAAATTTAAAACTACTTTGCTCAGAAATTATTTCCCATTTTCTTTTCTGACGTTAATGTAAACGAACTAGTTTTTATTTATCTTAAATGTTGCCAATATTCGTTTATATTTAAATTACTGATTAAAGCTTAATAATTATATCCAATTTCTGTTTCTATTAAGTTTATTGCTAATTTATGAATATTAAGTCCATGCAGCCAACTATATATATATATATATAATATAATATATATATATATATATATATATATATATACAGGGCTATCAAAATAATTCATCCGATTTCAACTAGGAATACTTCCGTACCTATCAACCGTGCATCAACTTGGCATACACCACATGAAAGAGGAAATCTCCTAGTTTTACAAGATCACCGCGAGAGGGCTCCAAAGTCACGCCGTGGCCTAGCCTAGCAACAAACAGTCAGTGTGAAAATGGCGTCCGCACAGCAGAAGGCGTTTTGTGTGTTGCAGTTTTCGAGCTGTAAATCGGTAGTCACAGTGCCGGATCTTACACCGTGCGACTTCTTCCTTTGGGGGTACGTTAAGGATACTGTGTACGTGCCACCGTTGCCCACATCTTTGGATGAGCTCCGAACTCGCATTGTTACTGCCGTAGAGTCAGTGACAACGGACATGCTGGAGCGAGTATGGGAGGAATTCGACTATCGTGTCGACGTTGCTCGTGTAACTAGGGGAAGTCACATAGAGCATTTATGAGGTCAGAGACAAAATTTGGACAGTTTTTCTTTTGGTTGATGTATCACAAATCACTCTGTATTTGTAACATTAAAAAATATTCTCATTTGAAATCAGGTAAATCAGTTTGAATAGCCCTGTATATATATACACACACACACACATGGGATTTCACAATTAAACACGTGAAATGAATGAATGATGTAAACTCACAAGGAAAAGAAAAAATGATTCCAAGGCCTTTCGTGAGGTGTACTTCTGAATACACGAAAGGCCTTGGAATAATTTTTCCTTTTCCTTGTGGGTTTACATCACATATATATATATATATATATATATATATATATATATATACTGAAGTGAAGAATAAAATAGGTTTAAAAATGACGCTACTAAATTTTGAAAATGAAAATGAATTACAATTCATTTCATTAAATTTTAAAGCTCCTTCAAGCCTTTGACGTCACATTACAATGTCGTAAAAGATATTGAATCACAGATTGAGTTATTAATTATAATTATTATTATTATTAATATTTATTATTATTATTATTATTATTATTTATTATTATTATTATTATTATTATTATTTATTATTATTATTATTATTATTATTATTATTATTATTATTATTATTATTATTTATTATTATTATTATTATTACTGCTAGAAAGTTAGACGATTTTCTCCTTCAATAAAGTTTTTAGTAGTTCTTTCCAATTTCTTTAATTAAGACATCTCTTTCAATTTAGAAATTTTATTAAGAATTCTGTTTCAGTATGAGATGAATATTGCTTTCATTCGTTTGCAATCCAACGTTTCATCCGCGCATTTCAAACATTTTGAAGGAAATGGTGTTTTCATCAACTTCGCAACACCTATATAATGCAACGATAAAAGAGTGAAATTAAATTAAAACAAATGAAGAACTGAATGATGTAATTTCATTCTATACAAAAAGAAAAAGATATAAAGGTGTTTAAATACAAAACTCGTGAAATCTTTTAGAATTGAGTGAAATTATGAACTCGGTGAACTCCGAATACTCGTTGTTTCAAGTGAATAAAGGAGTCAAGATCATCATTTGAAATTTTCCAAGGAGTAAATATTGTCGGCCTCCGTTCAACTGTCTATTTAGGAAAACGACATTTTGGTGCTTACACTTAGTATATATATATATATATATATATATATATTTTTTTTTTTTTTTTTTTTTTTTAGTTCAGGAAGAACCGATTCGCCTCTATTTAAAGGGCATATCTCAGCGGAAAAACAAAGAAAAAGTGAGAGGAAAGACAGAGGAAAAAGAAAGGGTGGAGGGGACAGTCGAAGTGGAAAAAGACCAAGGATGACAAGGACTGCAGGGTCGAGCCCCATCATCCTTGGGTGCTAGGGCCGGGAGGGCGCACGTGAAACCTCCAGGAACAAGCACGTACAAACGAGCACAAAGAGCACTCAAGAGCACGAGCTTAGAACCCCCTTGCGGGGATATATATATATAGAGAGAGAGAGAGAGAGAGAGAGAGAGAGAGAGAGAGAGATAGATAGATAGATAGATAGGTATTAAAAAATAATTAGTATTTCCTAATAATGGTTTAATTATAATGTTCATTTTGGTCGTATTTTTTTGTTGTAGTGATTATTCTCTGGTGATTTTTTTTAAACACCTCATTCCGTCAGAATGTCGCGGTCCAGTTCAAAGGGGTAGACTCACCTTCCCGACGGATTAGGGGTTTGGAATGATTATAGGTGATTAATAGCTACATAAGCTTTAGTGAAGTAAACATAAGATATGATCGATAAATACAATCGAACCCCATCACTAAGCTTGATTCGTCTCTCTGCGTCCCCCTCTCAGCTGTTGTAAAGGAGGAATACTAATTTTAAATATGTAAATAATTTTTTACAGGGAAAAAATAGATATATATAAAATTTATTTATACTCGTGGGGAATGGACCCTTTGTTTCTCGCTCTGTATTAATATCAAAATAACAAGGAAATAACATCTCGGAGTTTTATTCTATCTGCACCCGAGAATGTATAAAGTATCAGTGAATCCATGGATGCAAATTTAAGTGAAATTTATTGAGTATAAATAAGTGGAAAATAGTTTACACAGAAAAGTATCAAATTAAATTATATAGTCAACGAAATAAAGTGATATGAGAAAAGTTCTGAACAAGTAAGAGAAATGGTCGTGCACCAAGAAAACTGGCCATAAACCAATCTTACGTGACTGACGACTGACTCCCACTCAAACGAAAAATAAATTTTCGTGGTTTTTTATTAAAGAATGACGCTAATAGATAACGTGGCGATGCATTCTCATTTCCAAAAAAATTGTAACTTATGGAATTTAGCAACTACTGAAAATGGTGTGATCAGGTGTGATTTTTTGTAAAAAATTACTTGTCTCTAACTGTATAAAGTGGGACGATAGTAAAGACATCTCTCGTGTCAAACTCGATATAGATTACAGGCATCAAATTCCAATGTGACTCTTGTAATGAAAGTGTTAACTTGTACGCAGAATTTAAAGCAGAATTTAAAGCAGAATTTGAAGCAGAATTTAAAGCAGAATTTAAAGCAGAATTTGAAGCAGAATTTAAAGCAGAATTTAAAGCAGAATTTGAAGCAGAATTTAAAGCAGAATTTGAAGCAGAATTTAAAGCAGAATTTAAAGCAGAATTTGAAGCAGAATTTAAAGCAGAATTTAAAGCAGAATTTGAAGCAGAATTTAAAGCAGAATTTAAAGCAGAATTTGAAGCAGAATTTAAAGCAGAATTTGAAGCAGAATTTAAAGCAGAATTTAAAGCAGAATTTGAAGCAGAATTTAAAGCAGAATTTAAAGCAGAATTTAAAGCAATGGAAAATATGAATGCGACTGAAAAAGAGAGCCTAAGGGGAGGTAAAGATGACCAGTATGTACCGAAGGAAAATGGCGTGTATGAGAGAGAATCAAAAATAAAGACAACGTGAGAAGAAGAAATGTATAGGAAAAATAAACTAAATAAACACAAACTGTGATGCGATAAAATCACCAAATGAAGATAATAAAAAAAGCCAGACGATAAAAACGAAAACCATAGAGGAATCTGGATGCAAATATTATGCAAAAGAATATTACAGATAGAGGAACGGGCAATATATCTATGCACATCTGACTTTATGCAATTGTCAATACAAAAATGGAAATTGTAAATTCGGAAACAACTGAAAGTTCCGACACCATAGAATCTAAAAAAATTATGCAAGGTATGGGATGGAAGATGCAAATAGAGGAAAAATGTTATCAAGTCGAGCAGCCAAAATCACCAGCAGACAGGGTAACCAATTTTTAGACATAGATAACACGATTCAATTTTTTCTTATTCAGTAAGGAGGAGCAAAAGGCGAATGACCGCAAAAACGATCCCCCCCCTTACCGCAATAGAAGAAGAGAGCCAAAATCAAGCTCCAAAGATTTCGAAATGTCTGGACACTCTGCGTTTGAAGGATTGGAGGTTATAGACAGGAGGAAAGATGGATTGAGGAAGATTGTTCCAGAGTTGGCCGATTGAGTAGATGAAAGACTGAAAATACCGATTAACCCTTGCACTAGATAATTGGACAGAAAAGGAATGAGAAAGTGTAGAAAGTCTGGTACTGCGTGCTCTCCTTAAAGGAGGAGGCATGCAATAAGAAAGTTCAGAATAGCAGTGTCCGTTATAATAACGATAGTAAAGAGAGAGTGAGGAACATTGCGCGAAAGGAGAAGGACTGAAGATAGTCAGAAGAGGCGGCAAATTGATGAGACGAAAAGACTTTGATTCCACCCGGTCAAGTAGAGTTACGTGGGTTGAGCCACCTCACACATAAGAAGTGTACTCCATAGAGGGGTGAAGAAGACCCCTGTAAAGAGACAGCAATTGAGCGGGATTGAAAGAAACTGCAGATCCGGTAGATTACACCTAACCTATTAGACGCTGTTTTAGAAAGAGAGTATATGTGATTTTTTTCAGGAAAGAACGAGAAAAGGAAACGCCAAGAATGTCAAGAGAAGAGGAAGGATCGAGTTGTGTATTGTTCAAGATAGGGGATAGTCGTGTGGAAGACTGTGACGAGTAGACAGATGAAGGAACTGAGTTTTTGAGATACTGAAAACGACAAAGTTTTATCTGCCCCAGTCAGAGATAGTAGGAAGATCAGAGGTCAGGCGTATGGTAGCCGTCTCTCGCGAAGTATAGAGGTACTGTTGAGAGGGACGCTTTTTGAAGCCGTTGTAGAAGTGAAGCGTTGAATCATCGGCATAAGAGTGGGTAGGACTGGAAGTGCGACTTAACAGATCATTGATAGATAACACTGGTCAACACTCATTTTATTGCCAATCATATTAGAGTGATTTTGGGGTAACTTTGTGGTGCTGATTCCGAATATGACATCGGTTTTGCTAGATTGGCTCTAATTTATGAGATAATTGGTACCCCATTGAAACACGTAAAAATGCAAAAAATTTAATGTCCAGGCGGAGCCTACTTACAAATCGCATTGAAATTGTCTCAAATCATACAAAAGTAAACACATGAAATACATAATGGCATTTTATTCGGTCTCACCATCTAGAATGTTCCGGTAGTTTCCCTATGCACGCGTTATGGTTACGTTTCCTATTAATGAGGGTATTCATTATCTCAAGAACTAGAGCCAAATCGGAAAAACTACTTTCATTTTGGAATTCAGCAACCCCAAAATACCCTAAATTCGTACGAATTTCCTTCGCAACGAAAAAAAAAAAAAGTTTTTTGTTGACCTGTGTAATAGGAAGAGCGTGGGTGACAGGAAAGAGCTCTGAGGAACATCACTATTAATAGCTTTAGGGAAGAACAGTGGCCATCTGGTCAGGAAAATTGAACTTATCACAACTATAGAATACTATAGTAATATCACTGATGCCAAGGCGTTTGACAAGTGTGATCATGGAATCATAGCACAGAAACTTAAATACTTAGGAATAGAAGTAAAAGTGGGAAAATAGATATATAATTTCCTTATTCATCTGCAGCAAGTCGTTAAAGTCCAAGGAATATCTTCATCAGAGTTGGAGGTCCATAATCAGTACCACAAGGAGGAGTATTAGCTCCATTACTATTCTAGGCAAGAAAGGCATGCTCTTTTCAGCCATATATTTAGATTTTTCCTATTACATGTAGATATTTCACAATCGTACCTAACGTATAGATAAGAAAATGTTACCAATTGGATAAGAGAATAGACGAATCATATTGCATATATTATTCAATTCAAACATTTTACAGTAGTGATGCGTGCCCAGAAAAACATATTACACACACACACACATACTCACATTATTACTACATATATACACTAAATATATAATACATGTAGATACGGATGTAAGTAAGATACAGTATATTTATATAAAAATTATAAATGACTGAACCAACCATTTAACAACAGTAACGCATTGAATTTATTACAGCAGTCAGTAGCTAAAGAAACTTCCTTTCGTCGATTTTCTCTTGTGGACTGATTTCGGTACATCTCTCTTTAGACTCCAGCAATAGTCTGCCATCATTCGAACATCCCATCTTCGCTGATACCTCCATTCCAGTTCTGAAATATCCTGTGGAATCTTTAGATAGATAGATGGATAAATAGAATAACTTTATTAATAATAATAAAATAAATAATTTTTTCAATTTACAATGACATGAATAATTGTGAAGCTCGACTATTTATTTTATTAATTTGGGCCCTTAAGCTTCAGGCTTTACTGGGCTCTGGGCTCTAATCTTTCTCCCTGTTCCTCGCTTACCACACCTACGTTTTCAGGAAAAACATCAAGATGACAGTCTTGGAAATGTATCTTAACACTCATGTTACATTCTAGCAAACGATATTTGAGATTATGTCTTAACTATTTCTTTGTAGTCATCAGATTTCTGTTACCAAGGAAGTTGTTCACAACAGCCTTAAAAGCTAGCCAAGCATATTTTTCATGAGTTGTCAATGCATCGTCAAATGCTGGATCGCTTAAGAGTTGTTTTATTTGAGGACCAACCAACACTCCTTTCTTCAGCTGAGCATGACTAATTTGAGGGAATTTTTTACATAAATTTGGTATTTCGATCCTTCTTTGTTGAAACCTTTGACGAAAGTTTTCATTAATCCAAGCTTTATGTGGAGTGGAGGTAACAGTATCTTGTTACGATCTACCAGTGGATTAGCAATGATGCTTGCTTGTCCTGGAGTAATCTGTTTTCTCTGAGGTCATTCTTTCCTCACATAGTGTTCCTCCCTGTCTCTGCTATTCCACAGACATAAAGAGGATGGGTATTTTGTATATTCAGGCTGTTGGCCTAAAAGAAGGCGATCACCTTAAAAATCACCACAAACAAACCATCTGTGTTCTTCATAGTTTATCTTGTTTGAAAGATATGAAAGATTTCCATGAGTCTCTTTCAAATGATCTGAATGCACGATTGGCAGCGAGGCAACTTTGTTTCCATTATGTAATAAGACAGCTTTCAAACTTCGCTTTGAGGAATCAATAAATAGTGGCCAGACACATGGTTGGTAGTCTTTGCCGATCATCCTCACCAGACCTACTATATCATTGCAATATACCAGTGATCCTTCAGTCGAGAAAATTTAATGAAATCTTTTTTACGATGTCTGTACCAGTAGAATATTGTCGAAGGAGCGAGTTGATTCCATTTTTTGAGCCTTGATCCCAGAATCTTTCAGTAATGCTAAATCTTTTACTCGGTCATTAAGATCCCTCTGACTTATCGATTTTGGTGACTGATTTTCGGCCACAGTATATTCACCGTCATGTTCATTTGAACATGACTCTGCTGTTATTGAAATGTTGGCTACATCTGAATCAAAATTTTCAAAATCGAGAGGCGGCTTCGGCACAGGAATTTCACTTGAGTATGGCACAGGGAGGATGGCTGATGGAATACTCGTAAATATGATGTGCCTCTTTTTCTTATTATTATATCCAGCCGCGTTTGTTATGCAGAAGTAGCAATCGTCGTAGTGATTTCTCGGTTCTCTCCAAATCATGACGACCCACAAGCCCACTGACGCAAACATTCCACACATGACTTACAAATATAATGTGGAGCCCAGACCTTATCCTGGTCACCGGTCTTACAGCTAAAGTAGGCGTGTTAATGCTTTCGTACTTGTACGGTGATTTCTTGCCTTTGTTTAGAAGTAGTACATCGTCCGCATATATAACAATGAATTAGGTGTATTATTACAAACTCTTGGCATATTTAATCCAAATCTGAAATAAAGAAAATGTAC
>JAJOZX010000220.1:1577500-1717500 GCA_023014485.1 Bathynomus jamesi | reverse complement strand
TTGAGTATAATTCGTAAAAAGAATTTCCACAATCATCAAAAATTAAAACTCAAAATTATATTTTAAAATAAAAATAATGAAATAAATTTTTAGGGCGAAAGGCCGGACACATTTTAAGACAATAAATTGTTCTCGATGTACTGTAATGCTATTTTAATTCTTTTATACTCTTTTTATGTAATAATAGTAATACAATCAGTCATTAGAGCCGGAAACTAGCATAGTGCTTAGGCGAACTATTATACGGCCCGTTGCTGTAACTCCTGTATTAATTACACTGGGGAACAAATTTCAACTTTTTGTCTATTGAATTAGATTTGACAGTTAGTCTAGGTAATTTGGGTGCGCTGAGCACGAATCTTTACTCGGTTTTGCTCTATCAGGTCCTGATTTTGCTCAACACCCCTCCTCTTTCGTTATTCATAAAAAGGTTTTTTTCTCAATACTCGCTAAGTCTTTTGCAGTTACACATTATGCAACTAGGTTTTTATCTAGGTATTTGTACCTATTGTTATGGTATTGTTGTATTAGTTATTTTTATATGTAACACCCTAAAAATATTTTTAATTTTGTCATTTGTAACCCATTTTAATATTAGTAAATTAAGCTAAAAATATCATAGAATTCTAAAATTTCTCGAGCGTTCCTGTTCTCTGTAGAGTATTCTAGAGGGACAACTAAAATATATAAAAGCGACTCGTTTCCAGAGTTAATCAGTCAATTCAATCAGTCAGTCAGTCAGTCAGTCAGTCAGTTGAGTTAGTTAATTAAGTTTGGGCATTAACATAATTTGAATTGGCATATGATTTAGTGAGTAATTTGCCATCGTGATTTAATATAGTTGATTTAATTAGACGTAATTTATATTGTACCTATCATCCGTGTTTCTAGTTTAATTTCATAGATTATAAGTACCTATTTCATAATAAGTACCTATTTAAACTAATTTTTGTGTTTATATTTCAGATTTTCTTAAAATTTATATGAATTAAGGGCTTTAAATACCTTTACAAATTGGCAGAACAATCAAGCAATATGTCATCAAGCACTAGAAAGTTCAAATGCAAAAACAACCCTGATTCTTCTGTTATATATGTGGAAATTTTACACTTCCACATCAACGAGCAAATATAACTGACTTCGTAAAAAGAGCTTACTTAGCTTATTTGGCATAAAACTGGGGGACCAAGATAAATCGTGGGCTCCACATAAAGCCTGCACTATATGCATTGAAAGACTGCGACATTGGACGAAGGGTTCGGATTCAAAAATACCTTTTGGAGTTCCGATGGTAAGTTTATGATTTCATAAAACTACGTAATTTAATCACTAGTATACTGTAACTTACCTAAATGTAATTGTAACTTAGGTACATAAACAAAAATTTACAGAAAATGTTTATAAGAATCTCAAATATTGCATAAGGTTGAAACACATAGAAATGTTAAATGTTTGGGTGATAACTTTTGATAAAATTCATAAAAACAAGTCTCTCGTCGCTTTTGTTAACGCTTTACAATTTTTTTTCCATATCAGGTGTGGCGAGAGCCTACTAACCACGAGACCGATTGCTACCTTTGCTTTGTCAAGACTTCGGGCTTCACTAAGAAAAAAAACATTGTATCGAGTACCCAAATTTCGACACCGCGATACGACCTGTGCTACATTCAAATGAGATCCCCATTCCAAAATGTAAGGGTCTGCCAACTCAAGAATTAGTTGAAGATGTTCCTGAAAATATTGTTATGCACTTTGAGGAGTCAGACACCGATTTTGACCCCAGCGTATTTGAAAGTCAAAACGATCCGCAAAAGTTTAACCAGGCCGAGTTGAATGATCTTGTAAGGGATCTAAATTTGCCAAAAAAGGCTGCGGAAATTTTAGCTTCAAGACTTAAAGAGAAAAACTTGCTTACTTCAAACACATACATTTCATTTTACAGAAAAAGAGAAGAAGAACTTGTTAAATATTTTAGAACAGAGGATAGTTTAGTATATTGCTGCGACATAGTTGGTTTGTTAAAGAAGATGGGGGTTGAGTCTTACGATGCAAATGATTGGCGCTTGTTTTTAGACAGTTCGAAAAGAAGTCTTAAGTGTGTGTTGTTGCATAATGGCAATCTATACGGCTCGATACCGATTGGGCACTCAACAAAATTAAAAGAAAAGTATGAACATATAGAAAAGGTTTTAAATCTTATCAAATATAGGGAGCACGAGTGGATCATATGTGTTGACTTAAAAATGGTTAATTTTCTGCTAGGACAACAAGGAGGGTATACTAAATATCCCTGCTTCCTTTGCTTATGGGACAGCAGAGCCAAGGAAGAACATTATTTCAAACAAATCTGGCCAGCACGAACATCACTTACTGTCGGAGAAAAAAACGTAATTAATCCACCTTCAGTGAGCAGAGATAAAATCATATTTCCTCCTCTGCATATAAAATTAGGCCTCATTAAACAATATGTAAAAGCTTTAGATACGAACGGCGAGTGTTTCAAATACTAACTTCAAAATTTCCAAGTTTAAGTTATGAAAAAATCAAGGCGGGAATTTTCGACGGTCCACAAATAAGAACAATGATTAAAGACAGCAATTTTCCTAATGTCATGAATGAACGCGAAAAAAATGGCTGGTTCTCATTCGTGGACTTGATAGAAAACTTTTAGGCAATTATAGGGCAGATAACTACGAAGAAATCGTAAAAAAACTTTTAAGGGACTAAAAAGAGTTAGGTTGCAATATGAGCATAAAAATGCATTTTTTGAATAGCCATCTTGACCAATTTCCAAGTAATTTAGGTGATGTAAGTGACGAACAAGGGAGAGATTCCACCAAGATATCAAAATTATGGAGGAACGGTACCAAGGCCGCTGGGATTCCCACATGATGGCTGATTACTGCTGGTGCTTGAAAAGAGACCTGCCATCAACAAGCAAATACGCTAGAAAGTCTTACAAAAGAAAATTTTGCCACAGTGAAAGCTTCATATCTGTTTGTTTTTTTATTTTAAGTCATTTCTATCGTTATAATGTAATTTACTGTAGTTTGAACTGCTTGTATTCATGAAACTTGAAAAAAAAATTTAACACATGACTTAATTTTTTAGTCCTAATTTGAAAAATCTGGAAAATGGCACATAGGCTGTCGACAAGAATCAGGACCTGATAGAGCCAAACCGAGTTGAAATTCGTATTCAGCGCACCCAAATTACCTAGAATAAAGTGTCAGATATCATTCAATAAAATACGTGTTGCCCAGTGAATTATTATTACCAACATCATCGTGATTCAATCAGTAGACCTCAGTGCCTTCACTTCGTTCATTGTCTACGAACCCTTTAAAATAATAATAACGGATAAAGTCACACTTCCACAATGTTTAAGACGCTATATATTTAAAAAATTAATGATTTACACATATTCAGTATTGCTGTCAATATACTCAGTCATCAATAAAATGAACATATGTCACCCATTCATAGAGCAATGAACCACCATCAAATTTATCATTGTTATCACACTAGATTCCCCAGAGATTTCATACGCAAACCAATCTATATAATGGAAACTTCAGGAAATGCATTCTCTTTCAAAGGAGCAGACGTATGGAATGCAATTCCCATAAATATCAGACAAGCTTCATCACAAAATGTATTCGCAAAGCAACGAATAAGCACTTCATTAGCTCCTACTAATGTATAAGTGCACTGCTGCCATTCTTACCATAGTAATTAAGTTCCCATTTTATAATTAATTATCTGAAATATGCTAATTCCATTAAGCACTTTTAATTTCATAATATATCCTAAGTTCCTTTTTCGTTAGGCATCATTTATTTTTTGTTAATATGCAAGTCATAATTTTATTTAAAATTTTATAAAATAATCAAAATAGTGAATTTTTTATCTTTTGTTTACTATTGTTATTATTGCTATAAATATTAGATAAATTTATTATTATTATTATTATTATTATTATTATTATTACTGTTATTATTATTATTATTTATGTATGTGTAGGTATATATAGAGGATGCGGCATAAGTCGCTTTACCTAGAATAATGAAATCATCTTGTGAAGAATAAGATTTATTATTTTTGCAGAAATTGTTCAAAGTGTCCTCCATCATGTTCAATACACACGTTGCATATTTGAACCACTGAACAATAAATAGCGCGGCACAGTTCTTTGGTATTATTGAACGTCTCGAATACTTGGCGTATCAAAGTCTTCATGTGATCGAAGTCCTGAGGTTTCTGGCCGTAGACTATCTTTGATTATACCCCACATTGAATAATCAGATGGGGTTATACCCGGTGACTGAGGAGGTCATTCGACTATACCACGACGTCCTATCCATTCTGAAAAATTATCGTTTAAGAATGCACGAACATTTCTTCAGAAATATGGTGGAGCACCATCTTGTTGCCATATTGTGTCTTCAAAATTATGATGGTTTCTAAGTGTAGATAACACCGTATTCTGCAACATTTCTAGATAATTGACGACATTAACAGTGCCGTCAAAGAAATAAGGACCCACAACACCATCCGGCCATTCTCGGTAAAGCGACTTATGCTGCACCTTATATGGAATGAATTTAACAATTAAACACGTGAAACGAATGAATGATGCAAACCCACAAGGAAAAAGAAAAATGATTCTAAGGCCTTTCGTGTATTCAGAAGTACACGAGGTGTACTTCTGAATACACGAAAGGCCTTGGAATCATTTTTCTTTTCCTTGTGGGTTTGCATCATATATACCGTATATATATATATTATATATATCTATATATATATACTATATATACACACACACACTCGTATATGCGTGTATGTATGCATGTGTATATATATATACACACACTCATATATGCGTGTATATATATATATATATATATATATATATATATATATATATATATATGAGTGCAAGGTCTAACTTTGTAACCTTAGTAACCTTAATCTATTTTCTCACTCACCTAACTCTCAGAATTTAAATGTTTCTCTATATATGGTTCCAATGAGCTCTTTTTTTAATTTAGCTTCTTTCATTCACCTTAATTGTTACTGTTATCTCTCCTTCACATACTAATTTTTTTTCTCTTTTAAATGTAATATTGTTACATAATTTCATTTTCCCAAATACACAATCCCTCACGCATTCTTTCAAATTCAACACGTCGGACCGATTTTATGAGTACGAATTTTACTGATAAAGATTCGCAACGCATATCTCTCAACGACCTCAACACAAAGCCGAATGATGGTCTATCAAAGATGTTGTTTAACATTAGATGATCTCACAGATAATCACAAAGATGATTTCAAAGACCCATGAATTTTAATTAAAAAAGATTTTCACGTAATTATGCTCAAAGATACTTTCTGACAGGACCTGTATTAGCATCTTTTTCCCTTGGATGGCTACACCTTTTTTGACACTTTCCGCACAGAAGAGGAGATGGCGTCCGAATTTACATAGAAAATAACATAAATTACACAAAATTCGCACATCGAAAATATGCGCGATAAATCTTACTTTTACCAAAACTACTCTCAACATATTTGTAATTTACAGACCAGTGTCCAGTGTTACCAATTGAATAAGTGGTTTTTGTTGAAGTGTCTTTAAAAAAAATAGTGTTTGGTGCATTCTTAACTAAATTACTTCGTGTTACTAATCATTCATTAACGAATATATTTCATTTATTGACTTTATTCATTACTATATTAGTTGATTAAACCAAGGCTAGTGCACGTGGCTTGCCTTGTTTGTTTCCCGAATCTATTACTAAACGAGGTTTCATAAGGTTGAAATTCCCTTGTTTGCCTTTTTTGTTTTTCAAATCTATCACAAAACGAAGTTTCATAAGGTTCATTTTCCCTTCCTTCGGGGGATCACGTAGAGTGTGTTCACCCACTGTGGGAAAAAGGAAAAACGGAAAGAAAGAAGTCGGTCGAATAGCGGACAGATAAGTTTTATTAATACGTTTTCTTTTACAGATCTTTCTTCGGTAGGTTAATTAAGTATATATTCATTTAGTATAAATTTGTGTTACAAGAACCTGTTTCTGCGTTTCAAGAATATTTTTTGCGGGTTTGCGCAGGTGACGGCACAATAAGCACGCGGTAGACCTACGTTGTAATTTATTAATTTCCAAACGCTCGTCTTTTGTTTTTGTTTTTTAATTAATTAAGAGCATGGCACCCCCGTCAAGTAATTGCAGTCACTCTGAAGGGAAATTTACCGCTTATGCGTTTACAATGGCTAATAATAATGAACAGTTAATTTGCAGGTGGTGCTCAAGCATGGAAGTCCTGAGGAACGAGTTAGAACGTGAGAGGGAGGTCAGAGTGAGGCTTGAAGAAAGTGTGATGCTCCTGACGGCAAAATTAGAATCCCTTGAGACTCCAGTTACGACCGCTCCTGCCTCAGTTTCTACTAATAATATAAATAGAACTCATAGCCCTCTCTCTTCCCCTAGTTCCCCACCCTTCTTTCAAGTGCGTAATGGAGCCCCATTGAGAAAACCTAAGACTTGTCTACCAGTAATAACAAACAATAAGTTTTCTGTTTTAGGTTTCTAAGATGCTGATGAACCGGAAATGCGAATTGTTGGCGATTCCATTGTTCGAAGGCAGCTCGAGGAATTCTGCGGGAGAAATCCTCGTCGTAGGCGCCGTTACTGCTACCCTGGTGCAAGGGTGGAGGATATAACTAATAGTTGACCATTTTACAGACGGAACCTCTGAGGACACAACGTATGTTATTCATGTCGGTACTAATAACGTTTTAAATTCTAGATGGGAAGAGCTGCTGGCTAGGTACAGGGACTTACTAGAGCGGCTAAAGGAAAAAACTAATAAGATTGCTTTAACAGGTATACTTCCTCGAATTATCCAACGTAGCGATTTCTACAGCAAGGCGACCTATATCAACAATAACCTAAAGTCTCTTTGCCAAGAGGAAGGAGTGCATTTTGGGAATTTTTGGAACAGTTTCTACAGCAGGAGGGACTTGTTCCTTGGAGATGGACTTCATCTTAATGACGTTGGAGCTGCGCGTTTAGGAAGACTATTTCATAATAGTGTCTCTTCTTTTCAGGCTGCCGTAACTCGAACGGTCCCAGCGTAATTTCAACAAATTTCCCCTGCGCTCGCGAAGGTGTCGCAATTACAAACAATTTGAAGGTTCTATCCTTAAATGCTCGTAGCCTACGAAATAAAATAAACGAATTTTTTTCTTTAATTGCTTGTAACGACTGATTTAATTGCGATAAATGAATCGTGGCTTAGCACTGAAACACGTGACTTTGTAGGGGAGTATCAAATGAGAGGTTATAGACTTTTTGTTAAAAACAGAATAGGTAGGCGAGGAGGCGGTGTAAGCTGTATATCAAAGATAATATTGCGAACGTTATAGAAGTAAAGCATACAATTCCAGAACCGATATATTCGACTATAGCAGAACTTAAATTGAACGATTTCAAACTTTTGTTGCGGTTATATATAGGCCCCCTAATGAAACAGCTGATTCGGACGAAACTTTATATCGTGAACTAAAGAGAATAATAAGTAGTGAGCAGGCTTTAGTTATGGGTGACTTTAATTGCACCAACGTGAATTACGACACAATGCAGGGAGACGCGGAAGGTAATCGTTTAGTTAATTTTCGCGAGGATAGCTTTCTTATTCAAAAGGTTGGGGAACCTACTACAAGATTGGACAGTATTTTAGATTTAGTAATTACTACGGACGATAGGCTAATTACTGATCTTCAAGTAATAGAATCGTTAAGCAATAGCGATCACAATATTGTAGAGTTTGTCCTCTCAGTAAGTCACTCGAAACCAGCTAACTCGACTAAAATTCCTAACTTCCAGCACGCAGACTTTTGTAAATTTCGAAATGAATTTTCACACGTCAATTGGGAAAACGTAATGGGGATCTCCAACGCAATACTGATGTGGGAATCGTTTGAAACAGTATTGAGGACTATAAATGAGGAATGTGTACCGTACAAAATTAAGCGTGCGAAAGTAAACAACAAGCCCTTGTGGTTTACTTCTAGAGTAGGAGGCATTTTAAAGAGTAGAGATAGGGCTTATAGGCTACATAAGTGCGATAAAGACAATTTGTGGTTACGAAACAACTACAATTCTCTAAGGCGTGAAGCGAAAAGTGTAATAAAAAAGTCCAAGCGCAAATTTGAAATCTTCATAGCTCGTGACGGTAAAGAAAACACCAAGCGATTCTTTCAATTCGTCAACAATAGAAATCCAGTAAAAAGCGTCTTGGGGCCGTTGAGAAATGGTAACGGAGAGCTAGTTTCTGAAAATAAGGAAATGGCTACCTTGCTAAACGAATTTTTTACGTCAGTTTTTACTATAGAAGATGTAACGAATATTCCTACGGTCATAGACAATACCTTTTGATAATGGTAATGTTTTGGATAATATTGTGGTTAGTGAAGGGGAGGTAATGCGTTATATTAATAAAATGAAAATGCATAAATCACCGGGAACATTCCATATATCCGATACAACTAAAAGAATTAAAAGAAAGTATTGTTGTGCCGCTAACAAAGATTTTTAATGCGTCTATTTCTGAGGGGTCCGTACCAGAAAATTTCAACTATCTTTAAGAAAGGCGATAAAGGTGCGGCGGGAAATTATAGGCCAATCAGTTTAACGTCTGCTGTAGGTAAGCTACTGGAATCAATAATTTGGGATCGTATAGTCGAACACTTAGACTTGCATAACTTGGTTAGAAATACGCAGCACGGTTTTAGGCGAAACAAATCTTGCTTAACTAATCTTTTAGAATTTTTTCAAAGCGTGGTTGACGTTTACGATAGTCATCGGGCGGTGGTGTAGTGTATTTAGATTTTCAATAAGCTTTTAACACCGTACCGCGCAAAAGACTCATTGAAAAAACTAAGGCTCATGGAATCAGGGGTGTAGTAATAAACTGAATAGAAGAGTGGTTGCGAGGTAGGAAACAGAGGGTGGTCGTTGATGGAGCGGAGTCGTTTTGGGCTAATGTAGCGAGCGGCGTTCCTCAGGGTTCTGTATTGGGCCCCTTGCTTTTTCTTAATATATTAACGATTTAGATGTCGGCCTAGTCAGTACAGTTTCAAAGTTTGCCGATGACACGAAGCTGGGTGGTAGGGCGATTAATGACGAAGATAGAGGTAAAATCCAGGAAGATTTGAATAAAATCGTTGATTGGTCAGTCACATGGCAAATGAGAATTAACGTCGATAAGTGCAAAATTTTACATATAGGTTCTCGTAATGGGTTCGATAATGTAGATAGAGATAGCTTTTCGAAATATCTGAAGGATTAGAAATAATGGGTGTAAGTTGACAAGTAGAAGGTTCGAGACAGCAGTGGCAAAAAACTTTTTACACATAGAATAGTAAATAGCTGGAATAGTTTGCCGGTAGAAGTAATTAGTAGCACGTCTATAAACATGTTTAAAAATCGATTAGACGCATATGTCGATAGATTGGGTATAGTTTAAGGTAGTAAACTTAAGGCTTTGTGGTTCAGAACCCACGTAAAGTTGTAGGTCCCCTCCGCCACCACGGAGGACATGCACAATACACAATTACGAACACAGTTAGGTAGACCAGCCATGAGTGGATCCTAGAGTCTTTTTTGGTCTGAAACATTATAACATTATAACATTATAACAATTAACTGAGATGGAAATGATTATATTAACACCATGCAGGATCTAATGAAACATCAATCTCTAAAGAGCTGCTGCTCTTTAATCGTCTGGGATTTTAATGTGGATTTAATGGAAAGTAGAACAGACTGCACTGTTAAATAACACTGCCCTGCGCTGTATGAATTATTTAGAAAATTATAGTATTTTAGTAAAGCCCATCGTATGTGAGTTAAGATACAATGCATAATTTGTATCTGGTACGTCAGGACTGATAGGAATGTGACGTGGGTTATTTTTATTTTACCAGACGCTTCTATTTCTTGAGAAATGTACCTCTGTCATTTGACTAAAAGGGCAGCTATATTTTCAGTTATGGTTGGTTGAGTTTCATATGCTTAAGCATCTGATTTTATTTTGAAATTGAACTAGTGTACATTTTCTTTGTTTTAGATTTGGATTAAATATGCCAAGAGTTTCTAATAATATACCTATGTAATTCATTCTGTTATATGTATATGCGGACGATGTACTACTTCTAAACAAAGGCAAGAAATCACCGTACAAGTACGAAAGCATAACCACGCCTACTTTGGCTGTAAGATCGGTGACCAGGATAAGGTCTTGGCTCCACATTATGTTTGTAAGTCATGTGTGGAATGTTTGCGTCAGTGGGCTTGTGGGTCCCCATGATTTGGAGAGAACCGAGAAATCACTACGACGATTGCTACTTCTGCATAACAAACGCGGCTGGATATAATAATAAGAAAAAGAGGCACATCATATTTACGAGTATTCCATCAGCCACCCTCCCTGCGCCACATTCAAGTGAAATTCATGTGCCGAAGCCACCTCTTGATTTTGAAAATTTTGATTCAGATGTAGCCAACATCTCAATAACAGCAGAGTCATGTTGAAATGAACATGACGAAGAATATACTGTGGCCGAAAATCAGTCACCAAAATCGATAAGTCAGAGGGATCTTAGTGACCGAATAAGAGATTTAGCATTACTGAAAGATTCTGGGATCAAGACTCAAGAATGGAATCAACTCGCTCCTTCGACAATATTCTACTGGTACAGACATCGTGAATAAGATTTCATTAAATTTTCTCGACTAAAGGATCACTGGTATATTGCAATGATATAGTAGGTCTGGTAAGGGTGATGGGCAAAGACTACCAACCATGTGTCTGGCCACTATTTATTGATTCCTCAAAGCGAAGTTTGAAAGCTGCCTTATTACATAATGGAAACAAAGATGCCTCTTTGCCTATCGCATTCAGATCATTTGAAAGAGACTCATGGAAATCTTTCATATCTTTCAAACAAGATAAACTAAGAAGAACAAATGGTTTGTTTGTGGTGATCTTAAGATGATCAGCCTTTTTTTGGGCCAACAGGCTGGCTTTACAAAATACCCATCCTCTTTATGTCAGTGGAAGAGCAGAGACATGGAAGAACACTGTGTGAGGAAAGAATGGCCTCAAGGAAAACAGATTACTCCAGGGCAAGCAAACATCATTGCTAATCCACTGGTAGATCGTAACAAGACACTGTTACCTCCACTCCACATAAAGCTTGGATTAATGAGAAATTTCGTCAAAGGTTTCAACAAAGAAGGATCGAGATACCAAATTTTATGTAAAAATTCCCTCAAATTAGTCATGCTCAGCTGAAGGAAGGAGTGTTTGTCGGTCGTCAAATAAAGCAACTCCTAAGCGATCCAGCATTTGAAGAAGCATTGACAGCTCATGAAAAAAATACTTGGCTAGCTTTTAAGGCTGTTGTGAACAACTTCCTTGGTAACAGAAAATCTGATGACTACATTTACCTTTCTTTGATGAAGATATTGAGCCCGTGGTTTGTTTCTTCTTAATAAGCTTATTGAACGCTCCCACACTAACTTTGAATGCACTGGCAATTTCTCTGTGTGAGCGATGTACGTTTCATGCAAGGTGATAATTTTACTTCTTTTTCTTGGTGTAATGTTCACATTCAACTCTGAAACACAGAGCACAGAAATCACACGTACTGACTCTGATAACTGACAAGAATAAACTAAATTAGGCAGAAACTGAATGACAAGCTCGGCTTCAAAAGATGCTGCAATAGCCTGAAAAGATGCAATAATGTATCAGATGATAGAATAATGTAGTGTATACCATAAATAATTAAACTTATTCATAAAATTACGATCATATTTTTGTTCCCTGTTCACATTACTTTCCAAAATACTATACTATATATATATATACGATATATTATATATATATATATATATATATATATATATATATATATATATATATATATATATATAATTTAGGGTGTCTCTTATTGGGTAGTCAAAAATTGAAATGTTGAATTATTTTATCTGCGCCCCCTAAAATAGTTCCATTTTGCATAAAAACTAAAACTTGAAAGTTTGACACAAATTGGCTCATATTTAGGGGTCGCCCCCGGCTAATAAAAATGGTGACCATGGCATAATAGCTCCTGACATATGATTATGCTTATTATACACATAATTCCTTCCTTCTTTTTTTAGTTTGATTCGTTTTTATAAGTATAGGCCTTCTTATTTATCATTGATCCTTTTCTAACCTATCCTTGATGTTGTTATAATCCATCCTTTGGTCCTCAATCCTTCTTTATCCCAATCCTTTTTCTCCTATCCAAAATCCTTCCTGGCTCTTTTTTTATATACAATCAGCAATGAAGCATTGCTACAAAAAAAAACTACTCTAAATTTATTTCCTTTATTCAAATATATCAATTTTGTGATTTAATTAAAACGATAAATGGAATGGAAGCTCCTGATGTTGAAAGTAAATGTACATTACATAAGCAAATATAATTCAATAATGAAATGATAGCTGTATGAAAATAAACTAAACCTTATTACAAACTTACTTCCTGTATGCAAATAGACAGTTTGTGTATTTCATGACAGAGAGTAAATATACATTAGTAAATATAACTCCAAAATAAATAATTTTTGCTTTTTGAAAATGAATTATAACATTTATTCACAGACACTATCTTCAATTTCAAATAAAATCTTATCTATTAAATAATATAATTAAAAACTGCTGTCAAGACTGCTGTCTTCTAAAATACGCCAGAATACCGTACGCTAAATTTTTAGGTGGATACTCTAGATCAGAGGTGACCAAAACGTTGATCGCGATCTATCAGTAGATCGTAGAGCAATTTTTAGTAGATCTCAGAATGACCAGTAGCTTAGCCTAGCAACAGAGACCTTATATTTCACAATACTAACGAGCACACGACCCGACCGCTACTACCAAAAATTAGCGTTCTTTATGTTATCACTTCCATTATCGGTAGCAACATTTATTTGTTTTATCTTTGTGTTTTCCACTCATTTAACAAAAAGTAACAAAGTTTAACTTTAATAATTCTGAGAGATATTTAATTAATGTCACAGAAAATGATACCGCTAACTTTAATTTCTGCCAAATTTTCATACCGCGGTAAGCTGAGCTGTTATGAGCATGTGTCACTTAAGTGACGGGTCAGTCATTTGGAATAATCGGTGGTGTAGGTCAGTCTCCAGTCCAATTGCATTAACATCGTTAAAATGAGTGCTGGACCAAGTGCCAAGAAACAAAAAACTTACAACTTTCACAATGAGTGGGAGACGGCATATTTTTTACGATGAAAAATTCCAAATGTGTGTGTTTAATTTGCCATGCATGTGTAGCTTTCGTCAAAAAGGGGAATTTAGAGAGGCATTTTAAAACTATTCACAAGCGGTATGACAGTGATTTCCCAGCTGAAAGTGAACTACGTAAGAGAAAAGTCAATGACCTTAAGTCTCAACTTAGTGCTCAGCAGTCTATCTTTACAGAGCCTAGCACAAAATCGAAAGCAGCAACGATTGCGTCATTTCGGGTGAGCCGTGTACTTGCGAAACACAAGAAACCTTTTCAGGATGGAGAAATATTCAAAGAAGCATTTACAGAGGCAGCAGAGTCGTTTCAGAATTTCAGTAATAAATCGGAAATATTTTCTGCTATTAACCAGCTTCAGCTACCCAGGAACACTGTGATGCAGCGTTGTGAAGTAATGGATGAGAATTTGGTGGAACAACTGAAGAAAGACATGCATGACTGCGTGTTCCTTTCACTTTAGTTTGATGACTCGACAGATGTGATCGCACATTACAGTTCTGCATTTTTATTAGAATCGTGTTTAAAGATATGACTGCCAAAGAAGAACTGCTTAAAATCCTACTTTTAAGAGGGAAAACTCGAGGTGAGGACATTTTTCATGCATTTAGTAAGTTTGTTAACGACACACAATCCCCACTTCATAAGCTTGTGAACATAACAACTGACAGATCACCTGCTATGACTGACCGCTCCAATGGGTTCATCGCCCTGTGCAAAAGTGACTAAAGGTTTCCAAACTTCTTTAATTATCACTGCATAATTCACCAACAAGCATTGTGTGGTAAAATGTTGAATATTAAAGAAATTATGGATATTTCCCATAAGATTGTGTGTTCAATTCGGGCGAGAAGTCTACAAAGGCGTCTCTTCCGGTCTCAGCTAGAAGAAAATAAAGCAGAACACACTGACCTTTTGTTGCACACTGATGTCAGGTGGCTAAGTAAAGGTAATTTCCTGCAAAAGTTTAGGGATCTCTTACCTGAAATTAAAGACTTTCTGAAGTTAAAAGAAACATATTACAAAGAGTTGGAAAACGAAGTGTGGCTGTTAGATTTAGCTTTTATGACTGACCACTGCTTTTCTAAATCAGCTAAACTTAGAGTTGCAAGGTAAAAACAAAACTATTGTTGAAATGATTACCTCAGTGAATGCTTTTAAACAAAAGCTAGAACTGGTATCCTCACAGCTGCAGCGACACCAACTGCGGAACTCCAAAAACATGATGTCAGAGCTGAAAAGTCAGGGGAAAGAATGCGACCAGTTTGACAGTGTTCGATACGTTGAACAGTTGCAGAATGTTATTACAGACTTCAACAGACGGTTCCAAGACTTAGCAACACTAGAACCTGTAGCAACATTCATGTGCTTCCCATTTGGTGCAAACTTTGACATTGAAGGTATTGTATCAAAAATGGCCTTATTGTTTAATATGGACATATCTGCAATCGAGAATGAAATTTTGACTCTGCGAAACGACATTCACATCAAATTCAGGTCTTCAGAAGGAAACTTTTGGCATCTACTTCTTGAAAAAAAGTATCCGAATGTCAGAAAAAGTGCCATGTACTTGACAGCATTTTTTGGATCAACCTACCTTTGTGAGTTAACGTTCTCACACATGAATATCATCAAATCGAAATACCGAGCCACTCTGACAGATGATCACCTGGATGCTTGTTTGAGGCTAGCAATCAGCAGCTACAATCCGGACTACACACGGCTTGCTGATGCTATGTAGTGCAGATCATCACATCAATAAAGTAAGCTCTTCCTATTCCAGTATACCTAATTTCTAATAAGTTTGGGGGTTAAAATTTAATGAAAAATATATCTGTGTGCATTTGGCAATGTATTTTTATAATCACTTCATTTTATTCTTAGTTATTCTCTCTCCATCTCTCTCTCTCCATCTCTCTCTCTCTCCTCTCTCTCTCTCTCTCTGTACATATATATATATATATATATAAAAAACTGGGCTGGTGGATCGTATAGGGAAAACTTTGGAAAAAGTAGATCCCATCTCAGTAAAGTCTGGCCACCCCTGCTCTAGATTAAGCGCTAGGCGCTAGGACCTAATTTTCAGCGCCAGATTGAAAGGTAACGCGAAATGTGCTAAATTGGCAACAGTGCTTCAAACCTAACTAACGCATTAAAAAAATTAGCAAGAGTGTCATACAGACAGATATAAAAACATGATTGGATTTAAACATGGTCACTCTTTATTTTATGCATGTTTTATATAAAAATTAAATATATTTGGGAAGAAATATCGATTCGATTCCATAAATCGTAAAGTAAATCAGACATCGATAAGTATTCTCACACCATCGAATATTGTCATCTTACGCCGGACATTTGTTTAAATTCATTTTAAAACGTTCTTGACTCAAATTTTTTAGCAACGTAAAATCAAGAAACCCTTCAAGTATATACTAGTAAGATCCAAATATAAAAATAGGTGTATAAATAAATTTCCCTACCTATACCTTATACCCATACCTCATTAAAATTTTATTTTTATGCCTATACCGTTATGCCATCGGTGGTAATTATAAATTTGCCGCCAGTTATTAAATATAAATTAATAATCAAATTTTAATTGTAAAGTAACATAAATGTAGAACAACTGACAATGGACAGAAAGTAACTTTGATAAGGAACTTTAATATGGTAAAAAAATTAATTTCATAACGTATAGTACTTTGAATTGAATGGGAGACATTTTGAACATCTGACATATGGTTTCATCAATAAATCCATTACCCGCCGCATTAAGAGTTTCACTGTAATTTCTATTGGATAGAGACTTTTCAAACACGTAGATACATCACTTTAAATATTCATTCTTCATTTCTTTTACAAAGGCTCGTGTTCAACATCAAATCTATGCTGCTTAATTAAGGTAGGCACGCTATTTGATATGATCATCTGTAAAATGTGAATGGTGGGTAATCTTAATTCACTTCTTAAGGCTGTTTATGATACACTTTCTACCTCTACTTCATATTGTTATGTATATATGATAAGTAAGTATGAGTACATGTGTATGTACTGTCTATATATGTAAGTATTTCGTGAAATGCCATGACTGTGTACGTTTCAAAATATTACTTGAGAAAAGTCCGAAGCGGTACAATACAATCAAGTTCTGTAACATTTCACCGTTAATTTGAGAAAAACCGTGAAAATATTGAGATCGAACATTCACCAAGCTTCCTGAATTTACTTCCGCATTATTCACAGTCTGTAATGGAAGGAAAACGCAAACGCGAGAAAACTTTTTTTAAACGACTTAATATACAAGGATATAAACGGCGGCAACTCCATTTTGATTATAACGTAAACAAACATTCTTAAATAAAAAATGTCATTCAGACAATTCACGCAAGACCTTTAATTAAGTGTTATAAATTAAAAAATTTAAAACTACTTTGCTTAGAAATTATTTCCCATTTTCTTTTCTGACGTTAATGTAAACGAACTAGTTTTTATTTATCTTAAATGTTGCCAATATTCGTTTATATTTAAATTACTGATTAAAGCTTAATATATCCAATTTCTGTTTCTATTAAGTTTATTGCTAATTTATGAATATTAAGTCCATGCAGCCAACTATATATATATATATATATATATATATATATATATATATATATATATAGATATATATATTTATTTATTTATATATATATATATTATATATATATATATATATATATATATATATATATCAGGGCTATCAAAATAATTCATCCGATTTCAACTGAGAATACTTCCGTACCTATCAACCGTGCATCAACTTGGCATACACCACATGAAAGAGGAAATCTCCTAGTTTTACAAGATCACCGCGAGAGGGCTCCAAAGTCACGCCGTGGCCTAGCCTAGCAACAAACAGTCAGTGTGAAAATGGCGTCCGCACAGCAGAAGGCGTTTTGTGTGTTGCAGTTTTCGAGCTATAAATCGGTAGTCACAGTGCCGGATCTTACACCGTGCGACTTCTTCCTTTGGGGTACGTTAAGGATACTGTGTACGTGCCACCGTTGCCCACATCTTTGGATGAGCTCCGAACTCGCATTGTTACTGCCGTAGAGTCAGTGACAACGGACATGCTGGAGCGAGTATGGGAGGAATTCGACTATCGTGTCGACGTTGCTCGTGTAACTAGGGGAAGTCACATAGAGCATTTATGAGGTGAGAGACAAAATTTGGACAGTTTTTCTTTTGGTTGATGTATCACAAATCACTCTGTATTTGTAACATTAAAAAATATTCTCATTTGAAATCAGGTAAATCAGTTTGAATAGCCCTGTATATATATATACACACACACATGGGATTTCACAATTAAACACGTGAAATGAATGAATGATGTAAACTCACAAGGAAAAGAAAAAAATGATTCCAAGGCCTTTCGTGAGGTGTACTTCTGAATACACGAAAGGCCTTGGAATAATTTTTCCTTTTCCTTGTGGGTTTACATCATATATATATATATATATATATATATATATGTGTGTGTGTGTGTATATATATATATATATATATATATATATATATATATATATATATATACTGAAGTGAAGAATAAAATAGGTTTAAAAATGACGCTACTAAATTTTGAAAATGAAAATGAATTACAATTCATTTCATTAAATTTTAAAGCTCCTTCAAGCCTTTGACGTCACATTACAATGTCGTAAAAGATATTGAATCACAGATTGAGTTATTAATTATAATTATTATTATATTAATATTTATTATTATTATTATTATATTATTATTATTTATTATTATTATTATTATTATTATTATTATTACTGCTAGAAAGTTAGACGATTTTCTCCTTCAATAAAGTTTTTAGTAGTTCTTTCCAATTTCTTTAATTAAGACATCTCTTTCAATTTATAAATTTTATAAAGAATTCTGTTTCAGTATGAGATGAATATTGCTTTCATTCGTTTGCAATCCAACGTTTCATCCGCGCCGCATTTCAAACATTTTGAAGGAAATGGTGTTTTCATCAACTTCGCAACACCTATATAATGCAACGATAAAAGAGTGAAATTAAATTAAAACAAATGAAGAACTGAATGATGTAATTTCATTCTATACAAAAAGAAAAAGATATAAAGGTGTTTAAATACAAAACTCGTGAAATCTTTTAGAATTGAGTGAAATTATGAACTCGGTGCACTCCGAATACTGGTTGTTTCAAGTGTATAAAGGAGTCAAGATCATCATTTGAAATTTTCCAAGGAGTAAATATTGTCGGCCTCCGTTCAACTGTCTATTTAGGAAAACGACATTTGGTGCTTACACTTAGTATATATATATATATATATATATATATATTTTTTTTTTTTTTTTTTTTTTTTTTTAGTTCAGGAAGAACCGATTCGCCTCTATTTAAAGGCATATCTCAGCGGAAAAACAAAGAAAAAGTGAGAGGAAAGACAGAGGAAAAAGAAAGGGTGGAGGGGACAGTCGAAGTGGAAAAAGACCAAGGATGACAAGGACTGCAGGGTCGAGCCCATCATCCTTGGGTGCTAGGGCCGGGAGGGCGCACGTGAAACCTCCAGGAACAAGCACGTACAAACGAGCGCAAAGAGCACTCAAGAGCACGAGCTTAGAACCCCTTGCGGGGATATATATATATATATATATAGAGAGAGAGAGAGAGAGAGAGAGAGAGATAGATAGATAGATAGATAGGTATTAAAAAATAATTAGTATTTCCTAATAAGGGTTTAATTATAATGTTCATTTTGGTCGTATTTTTTGTTGTAGTGATTATTCTCTGGTGATTTTTTTAAACACCTTATTCCGTCAGAATGTCGCGGTCCAGTTCAAATGGGTAGACTCACCTTCCCGACGGATTAGGGGTTTGGAATGATTATAGGTGATTAATAGCTACATAAGCTTTAGTGAAGTAAACATAAGATATGATCAATAAATACAATCGAACCCCATCACTAAGCTTGATTCGTCTCTCTGCCTCCCCCTCTCAGCTGTTGTAAAGGAGGAATACTAATTTTAA
The DNA here is from genome assembly GCA_023014485.1 of Bathynomus jamesi. NCBI lineage: Eukaryota > Metazoa > Arthropoda > Malacostraca > Isopoda > Cirolanidae > Bathynomus > Bathynomus jamesi. Next base: position 1,698,074 of record JAJOZX010000220.1, on the reverse strand, counting down.
ATATGTAAATAATTTTTTACAGGGAAAAAATAGATATATATAAAATTTATTTATACTCGTGGGGAATGGACCCTTTGTTTCTCGCTCTGTATTAATATCAAAATAACAAGGAAATAACATCTCGGAGTTTTATTCTATCTGCACCCGAGAATGTATAAAGTATCAGTGAATCCATGGATGCAAATTTAAGTGAAATTTATTGAGTATAAATAAGTGGAAAATAGTTTACACAGAAAAGTATCAAATTAAATTATGTAGTCAACGAAATAAAGTGATATGAGAAAAGTTCTGAACAAGTAAGAAAAATGGTCGTGGACCAAGAAAAGTGGCCATAAACCAATCTTACGTGACTGACGACTGACTCCCACTCAAACGAAAAATAAATTTTCGTGTTTTTTTATTAAAGAATGACGCTAATAGATAACGTGGCAATGCGTTCTTATTTCCAAAAAAATTGTAACTTATGGAATTTAGCAACTACTGAAAATGGTGTAATCAGGTGTGAATTTTTGTAAAAAATTACTTGTCTCTAACTGTATAAAGTGGGACGATAGTAAAGACATCTCTCGTGTCAAACTCGATATAGATTACAGGCATCAAATTCCAATGTGACTCTTGTAATGAAAGTGTTAACTTGTACGCAGAATTTAAAGCAGAATTTAAAGCAGAATTTGAAGCAGAATTTAAAGCAGAATTTGAAGCAGAATTTAAAGCAGAATTTAAAGCAGAATTTGAAGCAGAATTTAAAGCAGAATTTGAAGCAGAATTTAAAGCAGAATTTGAAGCAGAATTTAAAGCAGAATTTAAAGCAGAATTTAAAGCAGAATTTAAAGCAATGGAAAATATGAATACGACAGAAAAAGAGAGCCTAAGGGGAGGTAAAGATGACCAGTATGTACCGAAGGAAAACGGCGTGTATGAGAGAGAATCAAAAATAAAGACAACATGAGAAGAAGAAATGTATAGGCAAAATAAACTAAATAAACACAAACTGTGATGCGATAAAATCACCAAATGAAGATAATAAGAAAAGCCAGACGATAAAAACGAAAACCATAGAGGAATCTGGATGCAAATATTATGCAAAAGAATATTACAGATAGAGGAACGGGCAATATATCTATGCACATCTGACTTTATGCAATTGTCAATACAAAAATGGAAATTGTAAATTCGGAAACAACTGAAAGTTCCGACACCATAGAATCTACAAAAATTATGCAAGGTATGGAATGGAAGATACAAATAGAGGAAAAATGTTATCAAGTCGAGCAGCCAAAATCACCAGCAGACAGGGTAACCAATTTTTAGACAGATAACACGATTCAATTTTTTCTTATTCAGTAAGGAGGAGCAAAAGGCGAATGACCGCAAAAACGACCCCCCCCCCACTTACCGCAATAGAAGAAGAGAGCCAAAATCAAGCTCCAAAGATTTCGAAATGCCTGGACACTCTGCGTTTGAAGGATTGGAGGTTATAGACAGGAGGAAAGATGGATTGAGGAAGATTGTTCCAGAGTTGGCCGATTGAGTAGATGAAAGACTGAAAATACCGATTAACCCTTGCACTAGATAATTGGACAGAAAAGGAATGAGAAAGTGTAGAAAGTCTGGTACTGCGTGCTCTCCTTAAAGGAGGAGGCATGCAATAAGAAAGTTCAGAATAGCAGTGTCCGTTATAATAACGATAGTAAAGAGAGAGTGAGGCAACATTGCGTGAAAGGAGAAGGACTGAAGATAGTCAGAAGAGGCGGCAAATTGATGAGACGAAAAGACTTTGATTCCACCCGGTCAAGTAGAGTTACGTGGGTTGAGCCACCTCACACATAAGAAGTGTACTCCATAGAGGGGTGAAGAAGACCCCTGTAAAGAGACAGCAATTGAGCGGGATTGAAGAAACTGTAGATCCGGTAGATTACACCTAACCTATTAGACGCTGTTTTAGAAAGAGAGTATATGTGATTTTTTTCAGGAAAGAACGAGAAAAGGAAACGCCAAGAATGTCAAGAGAAGAGGAAGGATCGAGTTGTGTATTGTTCAAGATAAGGGGATAGTCGTGTGGAAGACTGTGACGAGTAGACAGATGAAGGAACTGAGTTTTTGAGATACTGAAAACGACAAAGTTTTTATCTGCCCCAGTCAGAGATAGTAGGAAGATCAGAGGTCAGGCGTATGGTAGCCGTCTCTCGCGAAGTATAGAGGTACTGTTGAGAGGGACGCTTTTTGAAGCCGTTGTAGAAGTGAAGCGTTGAATCATCGGCATAAGAGTGGGTAGGACTGGAAGTGCGACTTAACAGATCATTGATAGATAACACTGGTCAACACTCATTTTATTGCCAATCATATTAGAGTGATTTTGGGGTAACTTTGTGGTGCTGATTCCGAATATGACATCGGTTTTGCTAGATTGGCTCTAATTTATGAGATAATTGGTACCCCATTGAAACACGTAAAAATGCAAAAAATTTAATGTTCAGGCGGAGCCTACTTACAAATCGCATTGAAATTGTCTCAAATCATACAAAAGTAAACACATGAAATACATAATGGCATTTTATTCGGTCTCACCATCTAGAATGTTCCGGTAGTTTCCCTATGCACGCGTTATGGTTACGTTTCCTATTAATTGAGGGTATTCATTATCTCAAGAACTAGAGCCAAATCGGAAAAACTACTTTCATTTTGGAATTCAGCAACCCCAAAATACCCTAAATTCGTACGAATTTCCTTGGCAACGAAAAAAAAAAGTTTTTTTGTTGACCTGTGTAATAGGAAGAGCGTGGGTGACAGGAAAGAGCTCTGAGGAACATCACTATTAATAGCTTTAGGGGAAGAACAGTGGCCATCTGGTCAGGAAAATTGAACTTATCACAACTAATAGAATACTATAGTAATATCACTGATGCCAAGGCGTTTGACAAGTGTGATCATGGAATCATAGCACAGAAACTTAAATACTTAGGAATAGAAGTAAAAGTGGGAAAATAGATATATAATTTCCTTATTCATCTGCAGCAAGTCGTTAAAGTCCAAGGAATATCTTCATCAGAGTTGGAGGTCCATAATTCAGTACCACAAGGAGGAGTATTAGCTCCATTACTATTCTAGGCAAGAAAGGCATGCTCTTTTCAGCCATATATTTAGATTTTTCCTATTACATGTAGATATTTCACAATCGTACCTAACGTATAGATAAGAAAATGTTACCAATTGGATAAGAGAATAGACGAATCATATTGCATATATTATTCAATTCAAACATTTTACAGTAGTGATGCGTGCCCAGAAAAACATATTACACACACACACACATACTCACATTATTACTACATATATACACTAATATATATAATACATGTAGATACGGATGTAAGTAAGATACAGTATATTTATATATAAAAATTATAAATGACTGAACCAACCATTTAACAACAGTAACGCATTGAATTTATTACAGCAGTCAGTAGCTAAAGAAACTTCCTTTTCGTCGATTTTCTCTTGTGGACTGATTTCGGTACATCTCTCTTTAGACTCCAGCAATAGTCTGCCATCATTCGAACATCCCATCTTCGCTGATACCTCCATTCCAGTTCTGAAATATCCTGTGGAATCTTTAGATAGATAGATGGATAAATAGAATAACTTTATTAATAATAATAAAATAAATAATTTTTTTCAATTTACAATGACATGAATAATTGTGAAGCTCGACTATTTATTTTATTTAATTTGGCCCTTAAGCTTCAGGCTTTACTGGGCTCTGGGCTCTAATCTTTCTCCCTGTTCCTCGCTTACCACACCTACGTTTTCAGGAAAAACATCAAGATGACAGTCTTGGAAATGTATCTTAACACTCATGTTACATTCTAGCAAACGATATTTTGAGATTATGTCTTTAACTATTTCTTTGTAGTCATCAGATTTTCTGTTACCAAGGAAGTTGTTCACAACAGCCTTAAAAGCTAGCCAAGCATATTTTTCATGAGTTGTCAATGCATCGTCAAATGCTGGATCGCTTAAGAGTTGTTTTATTTGAGGACCAACCAACACTCCTTTCTTCAGCTGAGCATGACTAATTTGAGGGAATTTTTTACATAAATTTGGTATTTCGATCCTTCTTTGTTGAAACCTTTGACGAAAGTTTTCATTAATCCAAGCTTTATGTGGAGTGGAGGTAACAGTATCTTGTTACGATCTACCAGTGGATTAGCAATGATGCTTGCTTGTCCTGGAGTAATCTGTTTTCTCTGAGGTCATTCTTTCCTCACATAGTGTTCCTCCCTGTCTCTGCTATTCCACAGACATAAAGAGGATGGGTATTTTGTATATTCAGGCTGTTGGCCTAAAAGAAGGCGATCACCTTAAAAATCACCACAAACAAACCATCTGTGTTCTTCATAGTTTATATTGTTTGAAAGATATGAAAGATTTCCATGAGTCTCTTTCAAATGATCTGAATGCACGATTGGCAGCGAGGCAACTTTGTTTCCATTATGTAATAAGACAGCTTTCAAACTTCGCTTTGAGGAATCAATAAATAGTGGCCAGACACATGGTTGGTAGTCTTTGCCGATCATCCTCACCAGACCTACTATATCATTGCAATATACCAGTGATCCTTCAGTCGAGAAAATTTAATGAAATCTTTTTTACGATGTCTGTACCAGTAGAATATTGTCGAAGGAGCGAGTTGATTCCATTTTTTGAGCCTTGATCCCAGAATCTTTCAGTAATGCTAAATCTTTTACTCGGTCATTAAGATCCCTCTGACTTATCGATTTTGGTGACTGATTTTCGGCCACAGTATATTCACCGTCATGTTCATTTGAACATGACTCTGCTGTTATTGAAATGTTGGCTACATCTGAATCAAAATTTTCAAAATCGAGAGGCGGCTTCGGCACAGGAATTTCACTTGAGTATGGCACAGGGAGGATGGCTGATGGAATACTCGTAAATATGATGTGCCTCTTTTTCTTATTATTATATCCAGCCGCGTTTGTTATGCAGAAGTAGCAATCGTCGTAGTGATTTCTCGGTTCTCTCCAAATCATGACGACCCACAAGCCCACTGACGCAAACATTCCACACATGACTTACAAATATAATGTGGAGCCCAGACCTTATCCTGGTCACCGGTCTTACAGCTAAAGTAGGCGTGTTAATGCTTTCGTACTTGTACGGTGATTTCTTGCCTTTGTTTAGAAGTAGTACATCGTCCGCATATATAACAATGAATTAGGTGTATTATTACAAACTCTTGGCATATTTAATCCAAATCTGAAATAAAGAAAATGTACATTAGTTCAATTTTAAAATAAAATCAGATGCTTAAGCATATGAAACTTATAATCAACCATTACTGAAAATATAGCTGCCCTTTTAGTCATGTGAGAGAGGTACATTTCTCAAGAAATAGAAGCGTTTGGGTAGAATAACCTACGTCACGTTCCTATCATTCCTGACGTACCAGATACAAATTATGCATTGTGTCTTAACTCACATACCGTGGGCTTTACTAAAATACTATAATTTTCTAAACAATTCATACAGCTCAGGGCAGTGTAATCATGCTAACCTGTATAGATGATGGAGTTACCAATGATACCACAGTAGCATCCTTCCTTGGTAACAAAATTTAGAAGAAAAATTTGAAACCCAGATGATATGAACTCTGCAAACAGACGTGAACAGAATCTACAACTAATCAGAACGCAACAATATGAAATGTAACACTGATAAATTTCAACTATTATGAACCGAAAGAAGCGAAGAACTGAAATCCATGAATACTATATCTCAAATGGACATGAAATTCAAAGAAATTCTAAAGCAAACGTTTTATCATTTTGAATGACTGTCGACGCGAAATTCGAAACAATAAAACAACAGTAAACAGAGCAAAGAGAATAACTGGACAGATATTAAAACCATTTAAAAGAAGGGAGAGAAACATAATAATTCCTCTGCTGAAAACGCCGATCATACCAAAACTCAATCTTAATATTCCCATTTAAAAAGGAAGACATTAGTCAGTTAGAAGAGATTCAGAGAAACTTCACAGCCAAGATCAATGGATGCAAAGCACGAAGTTACTGGGAAAGGTTACATGGAATTAAATTTATACTCTTTGGAAAGAAGACAGAAGTACATTTTTATTTACAACAACAGTAAACAGAGCAAAGAGAATAACTGGACAGATATTAAAACCATTTAAAAGAAGGGAGAGAAACATAATAATTCCTCTGCTGAAAACGCCGATCATACCAAAACTCAATCTTAATATTCCCATTTAAAAAGGAAGACATTAGTCAGTTAGAAGAGATTCAGAGAAACTTCACAGCCAAGATCAATGGATGCAAAGCACGAAGTTACTGGGAAAGGTTACATGGAATTAAATTTATACTCTTTGGAAAGAAGACAGTACATTTTTATTTACAGCTGGATAATAGAGAAACTAGTTTCTAATCTCACTTAACTCTATAACCAACCAAACAACAGTGAAAAGTAGGAAAGGAAGAATGTGTTGTGTTTCCAAATTAAAGGCTAGACAGGAAACATCCTCAACCCTGAAGGAAAAAAGCTTTGTTGTTAGAGAGATAAAACTGTTAAACAAGCTGCCCATGGGACTATTGGACACGACTGGGCTAGTGGGAGAAAATTTCAAAAGAAGACTAGACGTCTGGTTTAGAACAATACCAGAAGAGCCCGACGTACCTGGATACGTGAAGTGGAGAGCACGAGAAACCAACTCTGTAATTCATCAGGCCCATTCAAGAAGGGTAGAAACAAATCTAACCTCCTTGAAATGACGAATCACGCACGAAACACACGAAAGGCTGAAAGTAAAGGATATAGATATATATATATATATATATATATATATATATATATATTGTGTGTGTGTGTGTGTGTTACAGTTATTGACTGATTGACTGAAATTCAGGCAATGTCTCAAATTTGTGATGCACAAAACCTAACCTAACCTAACATATTAGGAAATACCAGTGGACATGCACATGCAGCATTATCAGAAAGGTTAGGTTAGGTTAGGTTAAGTTAGGTTTTGTGGGTATCACCAATTTGACATATTGCCTGAATTTCAGTCAACTTATAAATTGATTAATTTTACATATTGACGGTAACATACTATATATATATTATATATATATATATATATATATATATATATTATATATATATATATATATATATATATATTATAAGATATATATATATATATATATTATATTATATTATATATATATACACACTCGTATATTAAAAATTCACATTTTTGCAGATATCGTAATTATATCAAATCCTGAATTAAAAATGAAATAGGATATTTCGACAGTGTCCTATTTCAATGGAATTAATTAATTGTCCTTCGTCCAACGTCTAATATACAATAAAAAGGACTTTTATTGTCCTCACATTTCAGCTTCCGTTATTAGAATTAATTTGGTCATTTGAGTATAATTCGTAAAAAGAATTTCCACAATCATCAAAAATTAAAACTCAAAATTATATTTTAAAATAAAAATAATGAAATAAATTTTTAGGGCGAAATGCCGGACACATTTTAAGACAATAAATTGTTCTCGATGTACTGTAAATGCTATTTTAATTCTTTTATACTCTTTTTATGTAATAATAGTAATATAATCAGTCACTAGAGCCGGAAACTAGCATAGTGCTTAGGCGAACTATTATACGGCCCGTTGCTGTAACTCCTGTATTAATTATTATTACCAACATCATCGTGATTCAATCAGTAGACCTCAGTGCCTTCACTTCGTTCATTGTCTACGAACCCTTTAAAATAATAATAACGGATAAAGTCACACTTCCACAATGTTTAAGAGCTATATATTTTAAAAATTAATGATTTACACATATTCAGTATTGCTGTCAATATACTAAGTCATCAATAAAATGAACATATGTCACCCATTCATAGAGCAATGAACCACCATCAAATTATCATTGTTATCACACTAGATTCCCCAGAGATTTCATACGCAAACCAATCTATATAATGGGAATTGCATTTATGGAATGCAATTCCCATAAATATCAGACAAGCTTCATCACAAAATGTATTTCGCAAAGCAACGAATAAGCACTTCATTAGCTCCTACTAATGTATAAGTGCACTACTACCATTCTTACGATAGTAATTAAGTTCCCATTTTATAATTAATTATTTAAAATATGCTAATTCCATTAAGCACTTTTAATTTCATAATATATCCTAAGTTCCTTTTTCGTTAGGCCTCATTTATTTTCTGTTAATATGCAAGTCATAATTTTATTTAAAATTTTATAAAATAATCAAAATAGTGAATTTTTTACCTTTTGTTTACTATTGTTATTATTGCTATAAATATTAGATAAATTTTATTATTATTATTATTATTATTATTATATTATTATTATATTAATTATGTATGTGTAGGTATATATAGAGGGTGCGACATAAGTCACTTTACCGAGAATAATGAAATCATCTTGTGAAGAATAAGATTTATTATTTATTGCAGAAATTGTTCAAAGTGTCCTCCATCATGTTCAATACACACGTTGCATATTTGAACCACTGAACAATAAACAGCGCGGCACAGTTCTTTGGTATTATTGAACGTCTCGAATTCTTGGCGTGATCGAAGTCCTGAGGTTTCTGGTCGTAGACTATCTTTGATTATACTCCACATTGAATAATCACATGGGGTTATATCCGGTGACTGAGGAGGTCATTCGACTATCCCACGACGTCCTATCCATTCTGAAAAATTATCGTTTAAGAATGCACGAACATTTCTTCCGAAATATGGTGGAGCATCATCTTGTTGCCATATTGTGTTTTCAAAATTATGATGGTTTCTAAGTGTAGATAACACCGTATTCTGCAACATTTCTAGATAATTGACGACATTAACAGTGCCGTCAAAGAAATAAGGACCCACAACACTATCCGGCCATTCTCGGTAAAGCGACTTATGCTGCACCTTATATGGGATGAATTTAACAATTAAACACGTGAAACGAATGAATGATGCAAACCCACAAGGAAAAAGAAAAATGATTCTAAGGCCTTTCGTGTATTCAGAAGTACACGAGGTGTACTTCTGAATACACGAAAGGCCTTGGAATCATTTTCTTTTTCCTTGTGGGTTTGCATCATATATATATATATATATATATATATATGATGAATAAAACCACGAAGGAAAGGAAACACAGATGGTGCTCAAGCGCTTTCGTCTAATGACATCCTCAGGAACACTGAAGTACATAAAGAATTACAGCCTATATATAGGTTACAGAAAGAGAAAAAAAAATATATATATATGTACAATAAACGGAGAAACGAAATTAAAGGATTGTGGAAGGGGGCACACAAATTTATAAGGAAAAACTATCGATTTTTAGCACAAGATTAAGATTTGTTTCCAAACAATGTTATAGATAAAAAAAATAAATTAAAAAAAAATAAAATAAAATAAAAATAAAATATATATATACAAATTTATACTGGAAATCTGCCCAAGTTTTAGCACTCTGCTTTTTTGTATATAAAAATTGAACAATTATCGATTTTTAGCACAAGATTAAAAGATTTGTTTCCAAACAATGTTATAGATAAAAAAATATATATATATATACAAATTTATACTCGAAATCTGCCCGGGTTTTAGCACTCTGCCCTATTTTTTTGTATATAAAAATTGAAAAATAAAAGTTATTAGGGTGGCATACAAATTTTACCAAAGATTTAGCGTTCTACCTTTCTTATCTAAATCTGTTCTGAAGGAATTCAAAACAACAGGATCGAGTTGAAAAAGACCTTTGCTTATGTTGAAGTTATTTGTTAGTTGGATAATGGCAGACTCAAGAATATTTCTATTAACAATGTTGCTAGAGTGGAATAAAACTGAAGCATTATTCCAATCAATACAGTGGGATAACTCTGACAAATGGACAAAAAGGGCACTGGACAATTGTCCTGTTCTAACGGAATATTGATGCTGTTTTATACGTGTGTGCAAATCCTTTCCCGTCTGACCTATGTAAAAGGAATCACATTGTTTACAACTAATTTTATAGATAATGCCATTATCCAACTAACAAATAACTTCAACATAAGCAAAGGTCTTTTTCAACTCGATCCTGTTGTTTTGAACTCCTTCATAACAGATTTAGATAAGAAAAGGTAGAACGCTAAATCTTTGGTAAAATTTGTATGCCACCCTAATAACTTTTATTTTTCAATTTTTATATACAAAAAAATAGGGCAGAGTGCTAAAACCCGGGCAGATTTCCAGTATAAATTTGTATATATATATTTTTTTTTTATCTATAACAATGTTTGGAAACAAATCTTTTAATCTTGTGCTAAAAATCGATAATTGTTCAATTTTAATATACAAAAAGAGCAGAGTGCTAAAACTTGGGCAGATTTCCAGTATAAATTTGTATATATACAGGGTGAGTCAAAAGTAGCGCCCGATTTCTGTTTTTTCGGCTGTCAGATTCTTTCTGGGAAGTCATGTTGTTAATAATTGTCTTGCAGATACAGTTCCGGTACAGTTCCGTAATAATTTTCCCCCGAATAAATGGTCAGATAAACATGTCATTCATTTATTTCTACCTTCTTGTACACTGTAATAAACAAATGACAAACAAACAATCAACTGACAGAAATCGGGCGCTACTTTTGACTCACCCTGTATATATTTTATTTATTTTATTTTATTTATTTTTTTTTTTATTTTTTTTTATTTTTTTAACATTGTTTGGAAACAAACCTTAATCTTGTGCTAAAAATCGATAGTTTTTCCTTATAAATTTGTGTGCCCCCTTCCACAATCCTTTAATTTCGTTTCTCCGTTTATTGTATATATATATATATATATATATATATATATTTTTTTTTTTTTTTCTCTTTCTGTAACCTATATATAGGCTGTAATTCTTTAAGTACTTCAGTGTTCCTGAGGATGTCATTAGACGAAAGCGCTTGAGCACCATCTGTGTTTCCTTTCCTTCGTGGTTTTATTCATCATAAATATTTTTCACGTGTTACTTTCGTGAAATAATTTTCATATAATGAACACCACGCGTTCCTTCGGCTTGCTGTTCCCTCTCTTTTCTCCGTTTGTGTCCGTGTTTTCTTCTACATTAATGAAGGGGCATGCAATTCGTATCCGACGAAAGTTTCTTACTAATTGTCTAGAGGAGCAAGTTCTTCCCAAATCCCTGCTTCCGATTCGCCTCAGACAAATTGACGACCATCCGTTCAACAACTTCAGCAGATTAAGTTTAAAGAAACATATTGAAGTCACCAGACAAAATGAGTGGTCCGCCTTCAAAAATTTAAACATCGCCAAACATAATTTTGTGACCGTTATTCCCCAACCGTGGATCCAACCTTTGTTTGATGAAATTTACAACGAGTTGCGTCGGAGAACTTCTTCACTTCGTAACATTTTGGATCGAAAAATTAAAAGTCTTATTCGAAATAGTCAGTGGAGTAAAAAAGCAAGCTCAAAGTGTGTTTTGAACCTTTCTTCGAAAAACATTAGTGACGATGCAAAAAGTGCCCTTGGATATGGTATGTCCTTTTTTATTGTTAAAAAACCTTCGGCTTTACAAATGTGTTACAGTCTCGCTTGTTTTGAAAAACAGTGTAATCTCCCTCAGTATTTGTTTAACATAGTTAAAGGTCTCGTTTATAGTGCGGCGAATAGTAATTACGAAGATAACTTTCCTAAACGTTTTCGCGAGCCCTCCGCCTCTCACAATTGAAAAAAGATGGGGAGCTCCATATTACTAAAGCAGACAAGGCTAACACCATAGTTATTATGGACAAAGTGGACTACATCAGAAAGATGAACGAGCTTCTCCAGGACCCCGCCACATACAGGAAACTTAGGAAGAACCCGCAGGATGACGTCATCAAATCATTTAATAGCGGCTTGAAACGCATTCTCAAAGATCATAAGGACTAAATTCCGCTTTTCATGTCCACTTCACCTTCTCTGCCCTACCTTTACGGTCTCATTAAAACCCACAAACCTGGCAACCCTATGCGCCCTATTATTAGCTCGGTGGGCTCTATTACTTATAAACTCTCCAAATGGCTTGTCAAAGTCTTGTCCCCCATTCTTGGAACTATCTCTGATTCACATGTAAAAAATTCCATGGATCTTACTGAAAAATTGAATAATGCACGTACTGAAACTAACGATAGATTGATCAGTTTTGACGTTTGTTCATTGTTTACAAAAGTGCCGATTGACGATATGCTTGACTTTCTCTCCCAAGAATTACATAAGTATGACCTGCCACTACCTTCACACATTGTTTTGGAACTTATTAAGCTTTGCATCAAAGACTGTAAATTCACTTTCAATAACGAGTATTATCAACAAGTTTTTGGGATGGCCATGGGCAACCCCTTGTCGCCCCTCCTCTCCAATATTTATATGGAGTTTTTCGAAATTACTTACATTCCGAGAATCCTGGGGGTTAGCATCCCTTGGTTGCGGTACGTCGACGATATTTTGTGTATCTGGCCCATGAATCGTGACCTGGATAACTTCCTCCTTCAGTTAAATGATCAAGTCCCCTCTATTAAGTTTACTTTAGAAGTGGAACAAGACAATTCAATCCCATTTTTGGATGTGCGTGTACATAGGGAAAGCCCAGGTTTTAAGTTTAGTATCTATCGGAAAAACAAACAATTTGTCCTACGTACACTTTTACTCGGGACATGACACCCCCACTAAGAAGGCCATTTTTTCTTCAATGTTTCTCCGCGCCCTTAGGATCGCCAGTCCGGAATACATCGATGCCGAATTAGAAAAAATCAACGGTATTGGAAGTGATCTGTGTTATCCATCTGCGTTTATGGAATCTTGTCTCAACAAGGCAAAACGAACTTTCTATCGCGTCAATAATAACACTCGTACTTTGTCAAAAAATATTTTAGTACTTCCATTTTTCCCGGGCTTTTTAGGCATTGCTAATGTATTTAAACTTTTGGATATTAATGTAGTATTTTCATATAACAATATTGTGAAAAATATCATACTAAAAAATAGCCCTACCAATAATTCAGGCATTATCTATAAAATTGGTTGTAAACAATGTGATTCCTTTTACATAGGTCAGACGGGAAAGGATTTGCACACACGTATAAAACAGCATCAATATTCCGTTAGAACAGGACAATTGTCCAGTGCCCTTTTTGTCCATTTGTCAGAGTTATCCCACTGTATTGATTGGAATAATGCTTCAGTTTTATTCCACTCTAGCAACATTGTTAATAGAAATATTCTTGAGTCTGCCATTATCCAACTAACAAATAACTTCAACATAAGCAAAGGTCTTTTTCAACTCGATCCTGTTGTTTTGAATTCCTTCAGAACAGATTTAGATAAGAAAGGTAGAACGCTAAATCTTTGGTAAAATTTGTATGCCACCCTAATAACTTTTATTTTTCAATTTTTATATACAAAAAAATAGGGCAGAGTGCTAAAACCCGGGCAGATTTCGAGTATAAATTTGTATATATATATTTTTTTTTTATCTATAACATTGTTTGGAAACAAATCTTTTAATCTTGTGCTAAAAATCGATAATTGTTCAATTTTTATATACAAAAAGAGCAGAGTGCTAAAACTTGGGCAGATTTCCAGTATAAATTTGTATATATATATTTTTTTTTTATTTATTTATTTAAAATTTTTTTTTTTTTTTTATATAACATTGTTTGGAAACAAATCTTAATCTTGTGCTAAAAATCGATAGTTTTTCCTTATAAATTTGTGTGCCCCCTTCCACAATCCTTTAATTTCGTTTCTCCGTTTATTGTATATATATATATTTTTTTTTTTCTCTTTCTGTAACCTATATATAGGCTGTAATTCTTTATGTACTTCAGTGTTCCTGAGGATGTCATTAGACGAAAGCGCTTGAGCACCAACTGTGTTTCCTTTCCTTCGTGGTTTTATTCATCATAAATATTTTTCACGTGTTACTTTCGTGAAATAATTTTCATATATATATATACACTCGTATATGCGTGTATGTATGCATGTGTGTGTGTATATATATATATATATATATATATATATATATATTAGTGATGTAGGTCACATCTGCATCCGCATCCGCATCCGCGGAACATCCGCACATTTTCTCGCATCCGCATCCGCGTCCGCATCCGCACTTTGGACTGCGGATGTCGTGCGGATGTGGACCGTTGAGATAAAACGTCATTAATAAGCGGAAATTATCAAATTCTACTATATTAATAGAACTAGTTCATTGTGCGCAAAAGTGATGCAATCGACAAGACGAGAGGCTGTTCTTGTATGAAGTTACTCTCTTGCAACCTACTTAGATCCACGTTACAAAGCTAAGTTATTTTCACCTTGTACATTAGAACGAGTTAAATCATCACTTGGCAAAGCAGTTGAAGAGCTTCAATCTCTTGAATCTGTCGCTTCGCCACCCACCAAAAGAATAAAAGTTTCAGTGACAGAACCAACACCTTCAGCAAGCAAATCTATCACAGAATCTGTCTCTCAGTTTCTTGAGTCAAGCAGCAATGACGAGACCTACGCGATGTCAAAAGATGTAGTAAAAATGATCGAGAGCTATCACCAAGAAAAACGCCTGGCTGCATGTGACAATCCTATTAGTTGGTGGAAAAATACGCAGAATATCTATCCATACTTGAGTAAACTTGCAAGGAAACATTTAGCCTGTCCTCCAACAAACGTACCAAGCGAGAGATTATTTAGCAGTGCTGGATTAATATATGATGAAAAGAGAAACAGACTGGCAGCAGAAAAGGCAGAAAAATTAATGTTCCTTAAGCATAACCTTCCTATAATTAAGTTTGAACATTAAACGATGAACATCTTAGTTTACTTTATTTTAATTACTCATTTATAAATATGCCTAATAAAACTTTAAACTTAATATAAATAGTTATCAAGCTAATTAAAGATCTCTTTCTATAAGGGTGGAGGTTGGGGAAAGAGGTCGGTGGGGTGCATTTGAGTTGGGTTCACGTCCCGCATCCTGGTAACACAATTATGGTTTCTAATTGTGGCTGAAACTCAACAAAATATAACGAATTTATTTGCAACGAACTCACTAATTGATTTCTAATTAGTTAGATGCTTGATATATTTTATATGTTCAGAGAAAAGTACAGCAATTATTGTACAATTAATCAATTATACTACATTATAGCTACAGCTCTCTCTATATAATAACTTATTATATACGTTAAACACAACAAATCTCGAATACTGTATATCCTAAAAAATAACGAAAATGTAGACATCCGCATCCGCATCCACGGATGTTGAAATCAAACATCCTCAGCCGCATCCGCATCCGCGGATGTGAAAAAAATGACATCCGCTACATCACTAAATATATATATATATATATGTAAAAAGTGAACAATGAACAATTCCTATACCATCATTATATGGATTCATTGTCTTCATGCAGTACTTATGTTCGTATATTTTTATGTTCGAATGTCCATTTTTACATAAGAACCAAAATCGCTTAACGCGAGTTTGGATAATAATTTTACTTGTAGCTTCCTATTTTTGTTCGTGTCACAACCCTACGATCTACCATATCTATGGTTTAGTCGTATCCATTTTCCATTTGTTATAGAAGTTATTATAATTAATTATGAATTGTCTTGCATCTCACCCTCGACCCTAGATTATGCATACACATTGCATGTAACAGGATTGGAACCCGTAGTTGTACTTCTTAGTCATTACTACCCACTCTTTGTCTCTAATTCGTTCTTGTAAATCTTCCTAATAATGATTTGTACTATACGTAAAAATCCAATAACTATGACGTCACATTTTCCCTTCATCATATATCTAGTATTCAATGTATGAAAATTCTTTAACATCATACTAAGGACGAAACACTCTATAGAAGTAATTATTTATATGTTATGTAGTATAAATATAACTATTATTCGACCATATCTCCCGCCCCCATACGTCCATATCTTATCTTGATCATTATCCTATATAAATTTTATTAAATATTCATTTTTTCTCATTCGTTCGAAAACGCAAAAATACGTTCTCGTATTGTTTTTTTTATTATTTTTTTTCAAGTGCGTTCACCCCTCAAGATATTCATAAATGCTTACTAAGATCGAATTCCGCTCACGACGACAGATTCGAACGACTCAAATAAAATATCTCCGTTCGCTCTGATTTCAAATTTATAACATGTTAAACATATTATAACATATTATGTATATAAATCTATATCATGTGTGCCATGTAGTTGTATTATATTTCTAAACATCTTAATTGTCTATTAATATGAAACACTGTAAAAACAAAACAAAGTTATAGTAACTGTTTAATTGTAATTAACTGTAATACATTAATTTAATATAACGTAATGTACTTTAATGAAACTGTAATTAATAATAACTTGTAATGTACTTCATTGAAACTGTAATTAAATGTAATGATTTAATATATACGGTAATGTAAGAATGTACTTTAAAATGGAAGTGTAATTAAACAATAAGTGAATATGAAGTAATCCATAATTGTAATCGTAATTGTAATGAACCAAAATTAATACGTATTCAGTCGTGTACTTAATTTGTACTTATGTGTACTATTACGAAATGATATCGCCTTCAGAAATGAAGATTCGGCAAAAATATACGATTAGTTTTTATTTTTATTTTTTTTATTATTTTTAGTTGAAATTTTTCAAACCATCTGATCATGTGTTTAAAAGGGGGAGAACTTAACCTTCAACTGTCGTCCCCCAACATTTAGGTTTATATTATACATGTACTTGTAAAATTACAGCACTTCTTCATTAGACTTCTTCATCGCGGTACTTCATCATAGCACTTCATTAGGACTCCTTGGTTAGCAGCCTCGCTGCGGGGAAGGGGCAGAGGCCCCTTGCCTTCTTAATATTTTTAGATTCCGGCCTGAGCCATGTTCGAAAGAGGTCGAACCTCTACCCCTGTAAATTCAGAGCACTACCTGTACATTTTGAGAAGTAAACTAAATGTAAGAGAAACTTTTTATCTTTCCCTTCGAGCCTTGTTCTCTTCAGGAACTTAGTCAGTTAAGTCGACAAGTTATAAAAGAAAAGTCGATAATTTTAGTATCAGAGAAAGTATCAGAGAAAGTATCAGAGTATTATAAAAAGAGAAGAATTAAAAATTGGCGACCCTTTGCCCAAATTAAGAGACAACCCAAGCACCATAGAAGATATTGGCATAACAGTCTGGCGAGTCTGTAGCCAAGAGTTTAACAGAGTGGCGACCGAAAAGAATTAGAATGTTATAGAAGAAATATCCGTTGCTTGCCTCCTAACCAGAACCCCCGTCGACTTCGAACCAACCCAGGGCCATAGACGGAGGGGTTAACATATATATATACACACACTCATATATGCGTGTATATATATACTGGGTGATCCAGATAAATGGGACCCATAAAAAAAAGCCAAATATTCTTAATATTTAATTCCTTTCATAAAAACTATATATCATTCGAAAGAGTAGAGTTACAACTTTATTATGAAATATTTATTTTTTAAAAATGACTCCTTTCAAATGTGCTCCATTAGCTGCCAAGCATTCCAGTGTTCTCGCTTGTAAGTTCTGCATCACTTTTGCAAGAGTGTGCGGTGGTATGGCCTGTATCTCATTTGTGATGGCGGCCTTCAATTCTTGCAAGGTCGTTGGGTTATTTCTGTAGACCCTACTCTTTAAATATCCCCAGAGATAATAATCTAAGGGAGAAAAATCCGGAGACCTTGCGGGCCATTCAACGTCTCCAAATCTTGAGATTAACTCGCCTGGAAACGTTTGACGCAAAACTGCCATGCAGTTCCTCGTGGTATGGCAGGTAGCTCCGTCTTGTTGGAACCAGTGGTTTTCTAGACAAAGATCTCTTAATTTAGGAATAAGGAAATCGGTCAACATTTTTTCGTAGCGATCACCATTTACAGTGACCGTGTTTCCGGTGGAATCCTCGAAAAAGTACGGCCCTATGATCTGAGATGCAGTAAGACCACACGAAACAGTTACACGCTGACTATGCAACGGGACTTCGGTAATATTCAATGGATTTTCTGTCGCCCAGAAACGACAATTTTGTTTGTTTACAGTTCCATTCAAGTGAAAATGGGCTTCGTCTGACATAATCAAAGTTGCTAGAAAATTGGTGGTGTCATTTACCTTCTGTTGGATCCATTGACAGAATTGTCGTCTTCGTGCGAAATCTCCATCGTTTAGTTGTTGCACTGTTTGAATTTTATATGGAAAGAGCATTAAATTTTGCTTGAATATACGGTGTGTTGTTCCATATCCAACTCCTCACAGCTGAGAAGCACGTCTGATGCTTATGTTAGGATTATCCTGTACAATTTCATGAGTTCTGTTAATGATCTCGTCTATCCTTGCTGTGCGCACTCTTCCAGTTGGTTTTCTTTTTCCAATGCTGCCAGTTAGGGAAAAATTTCTGACACACCGACGGATTACTTTCTTAGAAAGTGATTTTGACATCTGAAAATTTGTCTTGAAAGATCTTTGAGCTGAAACTACACTTCTTCCATGCTCATAATATTGCTCAGTTATGAAACGCAGCTGTTCCACAGTCCATGCAGTCATCTTGAAGGGTTAGTTTTAACTAACACTTTTATTTTGTTTTGTATCTTATCTTGTCTTGTATTGTCAAAACCTATACAATCCTGTACAAACTTGTAACTATCGTCTTTCGAATGATGCGTATGATTTTATAAAAGGACTTATACTTTAAGAGTTACAGGGGTTTCTTTTGGGTCTCATTTCTCTGGATCACCCTTTATATATATATATATCTATATATATATATATATATATATATATATATGTATGTATCTGAGTGCAAGGTATGTATATATATATATATATATATATATATATATATATATATATATATATATATATATATATATATATATATATATATATGTATGTATCTGAGTGCAAGGTCTAACTTTGTAACCTTAGTAACCTTAATCTATTTTCTCACTCACCTAACTCTCAGAATTTAAATGTTTCTCTATATATGGTTCCAATGAGCTCTTTTTTTAATTTAGCTTCTTTCATTCACCTTAATTGTTAGTTATCTCTCCTTCACATACTAATTTTTTTTCTCTTTTAAATATAATATTATTTACATAATTTCATTTTCCCAAATACACACTCCCTCACGCATTCTTTCAAATCCAACACGTCGGACCGATTTTATGAGTACGAATTTTACTGATAAAGATTCGCAACGCATATCTCTCAACGACCTCAACACAAAGCCGAATGATGGTCTATCAAAGATGTTGTTTAACATTAGATGATCTCAAAGATAATCACAAAGATGATTTCAAAGACCCATGAATTTTAATTAAAAAATATTTTCACGTAATTATGCTCAAAGATACTTTCTGACAGGACCTGTATTAGCATCTTTTTCCCTTGGATGGCTAACCTTTTTTGACACTTTCCGCACAGAAGAGGAGATGGCGTCCGAATTTACATAGAAAATAACATAAATTACACAAAATTCGCACATCGAAAATATACGCGATAAATCTTACTTTTACCAAAACTACTCTCAACATACTTGTAATTTACAGACCAGTGTCCAGTGTTACCAAATGAATAAGTGGTTTTTGTTGAAGTGTCTTTAAAAAAAATAGTGTTTGGTGCATTCTTAACTAAATTACTTCGTGTTACTAATCATTCATTAACGAATATATTTCATTTATTGACTTTATTCATTACTATATTAGTTGATTAAACCAAGGCTAGTGCACGTGGCTTGCCTTGTTTGTTTCCCGAATCTATTACTAAACAAGGTTTCATAAGGTTGAAATTCCCTTGTTTACCTTTTTTGTTTTTCAAATCTATCACAAAACGAAGTTTCATAAGGTTCATTTTCCCTTCCTTCGGGGGATCACGTAGAGTGTGGTCACCCACTGTGGGAAAAAGGAAAAACGGAAAGAAAAAGTCGGTCGAAGCGGACAGATAAGTTTTATTAATACTTTTTCTTTTACAGATCTTTCTTCGGTAGGTTAATTAAGTATATATTCATTTAGTATAAATTTGTGTTACAAGAACCTGTTTCTGCGTTTCAAGAACATTTTTGCGGGTTTGCGCAGGTGACGGCACAATAAGCACGCGGTAGACCTACGTTGTAATTTATTAATTTCCAAACGCTCGTCTTTTGTTTTTTGTTTTTTAATTAATTAAGAGCATGGCACCCCCGTCAAGTAATTGCAGTCACTGTGAAGGGAAATTTGCTGCTTATGCGTTTACAATGGCTAATAATAATGAACAGTTAATTTGCAGGTGGTGCTCAAGCATGGAAGTCCTGAGGAACGAGTTAGAACGTGAGAGGGAGGTCAGAGTGAGGCTTCAAGAAAGTGTGATGCTCCTGACGGCAAAATTAGAATCCCTTGAGACTCCAGTTACGACCGCTCCTGCCTCAGTTTCTACTAATAATATAAATAGAACTCATAGCCCTCTCTCTTCCCCTAGTTCCCAACCCTTCTTTCAAGTGCGTAATGGAGCCCCATTGAGAAAAACTAAGACTTGTCTACCAGTAATAACAAACAATAAGTTTTCTGTTTTAGGTTTCGAAGATGCTGATGAACCGGAAATACGAATTGTTGGCGATTCCATTGTTCGAAGGCAGCTCGAGGAATTCTGCGGGAGAAACCCTCGTCGTAGGCACCGTTACTGCTAACCTGGTGCAAGGGTGGAGGATATAACTAATAGTGTTGACCATTTTACAGACGGAACCTCTGAGGACACAACGTATGTTATTCATGTCGGTACTAATAACGTTTTAAATTCTAGATGGGAAGAGCTGCTGGCTAGGTACAGGGACTTACTAGAGCGACTAAAGGAAAAAACTAATAAGATTGTTTTAACAGGTATACTTCCTCCAATTATCCAACGTAGCGATTTCTACAGCAAGGCGACCTATATCAACAATAACCTAAAGTCTCTTTGCCAAGAGGAAGGAGTGCATTTTGCGAATTTTTGGAACAGTTTCTACGGCAGGAGGGACTTGTTCCTCGGAGATGGACTTCATCTTAATGACGTTGGAGCTGCGCGTTTAGGAAGACTATTTCATAATAGTGTCTCTTCTTTTCAGGCTGCCGTAACTCGAACGGTCCCAGCGTAATTTCCACAAATTTCCCCTGCGCTCGCGAAGGTGTCGCAATTACAAACAATTTGAAGGTTCTATCCTTAAATGCTCGTAGCCTACGAAATAAAATAAACGATTTTTTTCTTGAATTGCTTGTAAAGACTATGATTTAATTGCGATAAATGAATCGTGGCTTAGCACTGAAACACGTGACTTTGTAGGGGAGTATGAAATGAGAGGTTATAGACTTTTTGTTAAAAACAGAATAGGTAGGCGTGGAGGCGGTGCTAAGCTGTATATCAAAGATAATATTGCGAACGTTATAGAAGTAACGCACACAATTCCAGAACTGATATATTCGACTAGAGCAAAACTTAAATTGAACGATTTCAAACTTTTGTTGCGGTTATATATAGGCCCCCTAATGAAACAGCTGATACGGACGAAGCGTTATATCGTCAACTAAAGAGAATAATAGGTAGTGAGCAGGCTTTAGTTATGGGTGACTTTAATTGCGCCAACGTGAATTACGATACAATGCAGGGAGACGCGGAAGGTAATCGTTTAGTTAATTTTCTCGAGGATAGCTTTCTTATTCAAAAGGTTGGGGAACCTACGAGATTGGACAGTATTTTAGATTTAGTAATTACTACGGACGATAGGCTAATCACTGATCTTCAAGTAATAGAACCGTTAAGCAATAGCGATCACAATATGGTAGAGTTTGTCCTCTCAGTAAGTCAATCGAAACCAGCTAACTCAACTAAAATTCCTAACTTCCAGCACGCAGACTTTTGTAAATTTCGAAATGAATTTTCACACGTCAATTGGGAAAACGTAATGGGGATCTCCAACGCAATACTGATGTGGGAATCGTTTGAAACAGTATTGAGGACTATAAATGAGGAATGCGTACCGTACAAAATTAAGCGTGCGAAAGTAAACAACAAGTCCTTGTGGTTTACTTCTAGAGTAGGAGGCAAAGAGTAGAGATAGGGCTTATAGGCTACATAAGTGCGATAAAGACAATTTGTGGTTCCGAAACAACTACAATTCTCTAAGGCGTGAAGCGAAAAGTGTAATAAAAAAGTCCAAGCGAGAATTTGAAATCTTCATAGCTCGTGACGGTAAAGAAAACACCAAGCGATTCTTTCAATTCGTCAACAATAGAAATCCAGTAAAAAGCGTCTTGGGGCCGTTGAAAAATGTTAACGGAGAGCTAGTTTCTGAAAATAAGGAAATGGCTACCTTGCTACACGAATTTTTTACGTCAGTTTTTACTATAGAAGATGTAACGAATATTCCTACGGTCATAGACAATACCTTTTGATAATGGTAATATTTTGGATAATATTGTGGTTAGTGAAGGGGAGGTAATGCGCTATACTGATAAAATGAAAATGCATAAATCACAGGGAACGGATTCCATATATCCGATACAACTAAAAGAATTAAAAGAAAGTATTGTTGTGCCGCTAACAAAGATTTTTAATGCGTCTATTTCTGAGGGGTCCGTACCAGAAAATTTCAACTATCTTTAAGAAAGGCGATAAAGGTGCGGCGGGAAATTATAGGCCAATCAGTTTAACGTCTGTTGTAGGTAAGTTACTGGAATCAATAATTTGGGATCGTATAGTCGAACACTTAGACTTGCATAACTTGGTTAGAAATACGCAGCACGGTTTTAGGCGAAACAAATCTTGCTTAACTAATCTTTTAGAATTTTTTCAAAGCGTGGTTGACGTTTACGATAGTCATCGGGCGGTCGGTGTAGTGTATTTAGATTTTCAATAAGCTTTTAACACCGTACCGCGCAAAAGACTCATTGAAAAAACTAAGGCTCATGGAATCAGGGATGTAGTAATAAACTGAATAGAAGAGTGGTTGCGAGGTAGGAAACAGAGGGTGGTCGTTGATGGAGCGGAGTCGTTTTGGGCTAATGTAGCGAGTGGCGTTCCTCAGGGTTCTGTATTGGGCCCCTTGCTTTTTCTTATATATATTAACGATATAGATGTCGGCCTAGTCTGTACAGTTTCAAAGTTTGCGGATGACACGAAGCTGGGTGATAGGGCGATTAATGACGAAGATAGAGATAAAATCCAGGAAGATTTGAATAAAATCGTTGATTGGTCAGGCACATGGCAAATGAGAATTAACGTCGATAAGTGCAAAATTTTACATATAGGTTCTCGTAATGGGTTCGATAATGTAGATAGAGATAGCTTTTTCGAAATATCTCAAGGACTAGAAATAACGGGTGTAAGTTGACAAGTAGAAGGTTCGAGACACATAGAATAGTAAATAGCTGGAATAGTTTGCCGGTAGAAGTAATTAGTAGCACGTCTATAAACATGTTTAAAAATCGATTAGACGCATATGTCGATAGATTGGGTATAGTTTAAGGTAGTAAACTTAAGGCTTTGTGGTTCAGAACCCACGTAAAGTTGTAGGTCCCCTACGCCACCACGGAGGACATGCACAATACACAATTACGAACACAGTTAGGTAGACCAGCCATGAGTGGATCCTAGAGTCTTTTTTGGTCTGAAACATTATAACATTATAACAATTAACTGAGATGGAAATGACTATATTAACACCATGCAGGATCTAATGAAACATCAATCTCTAAAGAGCTGCTGCTCTTTAATCGTCGGGGATTTTAATGTGGATATGTGTATATGCGGACGATGTACTACTTCTAAACAAAGGCTAGAAATCACCGTACAAGTACGAAAGCATAACCACGCCAACTTTGGCTGTAAGATCGGTGACCAGGATAAGGTCTTGGCTCCACATTATGTTTGTAAGTCATATGTGAAATGTTTGCTTCAGTGGGCTTGTGGGTCCCCATGATTTGGAGAGAACCGAGAAATCACTACGACGATTGCTACTTCTGCATAACAAACGCGGCTGGATATAATAATAAGAAAAAGAGGCACATCATATTTACGAGTATTCCATCAGCCACCCTCCCTGCGCCACATTCAAGTGAAATTCATGTGCCGAAGCCGCCTCTTGATTTTGGAAATTTTGATTCAGATGTAGCCAACATCTCAATAACAGCAGAGTCATGTTCAAATGAACATGACGGTGAATATACTGTGGCGAAAATCAGTCACCAAAATCGATAAGTCAGAGGGATCTTAATGACCGAATAAGAGATTTAGCATTACTGAAAGATTCTGGGATCAATGCTCAAAGAATGGAATCACTGGCTCCTTCGACAATATTCTACTGGTACAGACATCGTGAAAAAGATTTCATTAAATTTTCTCGACTGAAGGATCACTGGTATATTGCAATGATATAGTAGGTCTGGTAAGGGTGATGGGCAAAGACTAACCAACCATGTGTCTGGCCACTATTTATTGATTCCTCAAAGCGAAGTTTGAAAGCTGCCTTATTACATATGGAAACAAAGTTGCCTCTTTGCCTATCGCATTCAGATCATTTGAAAGAGACTCATGGAAATCTTTCATATCTTTCAAACAAGATAAACTAGAAGAAGAAACAAATGGTTTGTTTGTGGTGATCTTAAGATGGTCAGCCTTTTTTTGGGCCAACAGGCTGGCTTTACAAAATACCCATCTCTTTATGTCAGTGGAAGAGCAGAGACATGGAAGAACACTGTGTGAGGAAAGAATGGCCTCAAGGAAAACATTACTCCAGGGCAAGCAAACATCATTGCTAATCCACTGGTAGATCGTAACAAGACACTGTTACCTCCATTCCACATAAAGCTTGGATTAATGAGAAATTTCGTCAATGGTTTCAACAAAGAAGGATCGAGATACCAAATTTTATGTAAAAATTCCTCAAATTAGTCATGCTCAGCTGAAGGAAGGAGTGTTTGTCGGTCGTAAATAAAGCAACTCCTAAGCGATCCAGCATTTGAAGATGCATTGACAGCTCCTGAAAAAAATGCTTGGCTAGCTTTTAAGGCTGTTGTGAACAACTTCCTTGGGATCATAGTAGAATTCGGACCCCAGCCTTTTTTAGTTAGCTTTATAAGGCTAACTAACGAAATATCATGACCTAACCTAACCAATCGTCAAGGGCGTACAGTAACCTAACGATTGGTTAGGTTAGGTCGTGATATTTTCGTTAGTTAGCCTTATAAAGCTAACTAAAAAAGGCTGTGTCCGAATTCTACATATGATCCCTTCCTTGGTAACAGAAAATCTGATGACTACAAAGAAATATCATAGTTAAAGACATAATCCGAAAACATCGTTTGCTGCGATGTAACATGAATTTAAGACACTTCCTAGACTCTCATCTTCATGTTTTACCTGAAAACTTAGGCGCGGTAAGCGAGGAACAGGGAGAAAGATTCCATAGGATATTCAGTAATGGAATGGAGGTGTCAGGGAAGATGGGATGTTCGAATGACGGCAGACTATTGCTGAAGTCTAAAGAGAGATGTACCGAATTAGTACACCAGAGAAAATCGACCCTAGGGAAGTTTCTTTAGCTACTGACTGCCCTAATAAATTCAATGCGTTACTTAATAACTGATTGGTTCAGTCATTTACATTTTTATATCTAAATATACTGTATCTTACTTAAATCCGAATCTACATGTATTATACGAGGGTAATTCAATATGTATCCGCACTTTTTATTTTCACAAATTTATTTTCACATCTGATAGATTATAAAACACATCATTTCTTAACATAGTCTCCCTGTTTCTCAATACACTTAGTCCAGCGATCCACAAGCTTCCTAATGCCATCACAAAAGAATGCTTTTGGCTGTGTGCGTAGCCAGTCATGCACCGCCTCCTTCAGATCATCATCGCCTTGGAATCGCTGACCTCTTAAAGCGTCTTTTAGTGGTCCAAACAGGTAAAAATCCGAAGGTGCCAGGTCTGGACTGTAGGCTGGATGGTCGAGAACTTCAAATTTAAGTTCTTGAAGGCATTTTCTAGTGTGTGCAGTGGATGAGGACGCGCATTGTCGTGTGTAACAGAATAACACCTTCCTGTTGCAAGGAAGTTCAAAGCGCAGCCGTCAGCAGGTAAAGTTATGCTAACACTGTTTTGGCATACACGAGGCCCTATCCTTGAACATTATCTAGAGCGTGGAACTACAGTAACAGTGCATCGTATTCTGACATGCTTCGGAATGAATTAAAGCAAGCAATTCGCACAAAACGGAGAGGGAGATTGTCGGAAGGTGTATTCTGTTACACGACAATGTGCACCCTCATACTGCTGCAACACTAGAAAAATGCCTTCAAGAACTTAAATTTGAAGTTCTCGACCATCCAGCCTACAGTCCAGACCTGGCACCTTCGGATTTTTATCTGTTTGGGCACACTAAAAGACGCTTTGAGAGGTCAGCGATTCCAAGGCGATGGTGACCTGAAGGAGGCGGTGCATGATTGGCTACGCACACAGCCAAAAACATTCTTTTGTGATGGCATTAGGAAGCTTGTAGATCGCTGGACTAAGTGTATTGAGAAAAAGGGAGACTATGTTGAGAAGTGAGAAGTGATGTGTTAATCTATCAGATGTGAAAATAAAATTGTGAAAATAAAAAGTGCGAATACTTATTGAATTACTCTCGTACATCTTAGTGTATATATGTAGTAATAATGTGTGTGTGTGTGTGTGTGTGTGTGTGTGTGTGTGTGTGTGGTTGTGTATAATATGTGTTTCTGGGCACGCATTACTACTATAAATGTTTGACTTGAATAACATATGCCATATGATTCGTTTATTCTCTTATTCAATTGGTAAATTTTCTTATTTGTATGTTACGTGTGATTGTGGAATATTTTAGATGCGATAGGAAAAAATAAATATACACCTGAAAAGAGTATGCCTTTATTGCGAAGAATCTCCCCATTTTCATTGAAACTCGCAAAAAACTTTGAATCACAGGGCGGTGTAATCAAGCCAATTAGAATGAAATTCAAACTGAATATCATTCGAGAAAGGAAAAAAAGCAGATTAGAAATACGTGATCAAAAGTTCAAAACGATCGAGCTTCGAAAAGTCACCGTTGCGCAAGAAGTTCTATCGCAGCTGCTACTTCAAGAAGCCTACAATACAGGGTGTACATAAAGTCAGGATCTATTTTTGTGAAGCACTTGGAAATTATATGGAATTCAATCATAAAATGATAAAGTGGTAACATTTATTAAATAATTAAGAGTAGGATTCGACGTGACGCCCATCAGTATCCCTGCACAGCTCAAATCGTTCCGCAGCATTTCTAAACACATTCTGGAGCATTTGCGGGGTTATGTTATCTGCAGCAGTTCGTATACGTGTACGTAAGTTTTCAAGACTCGTAATCTTCGTCTGATAGACGTGCGATTTGATAAAGCCCCATGCAAAGAAATCTAAAGGGGTTAAATCTGGTGATCTCGCTGGCCAAGGTCTGTTGCTTCCGCGTCCGATCCAGCGATTTGGAAAACGTTCATTTAGATAATCCTGAACAATTTTGGCATAGTGACAAGGAGCACCATCATGTTGACAGACGACGGTACTAACAATCGTATCCCCGTCGTCTATCAACATGATGGTGCTCCTTGTCACTATGCCAAAATTGTTCAGGATTATCTAAATAGACGTTTTCCAAATCGCTGGATCGGACGCGAAAGCAACAGACCTTGGCCAGCGAGATCACCAGATTTAACCCCTTTAGATTTCTTTGCATGGGGCTTTATCAAATCGCACGTCTATCAGACGAAGATTACGAGTCTTGAAAACTTACGTACACGTATACGAACTGCTGCAGATAACATAACCCCGCAAATGCTCCAGAATGTGTTTAGAAATGCTGCGGAACGATTTGAGCTGTGCAGGGATACTGATGGGCGTCACGTCGAATCCTACTCTTAATTATTTAATAAATGTTACCACTTTATCATTTTATGATTGAATTCCATATAATTTCCAAGTGCTTCACAAAAATAGATCCTGACTTTATGTACACCCTGTATATCTCTTAAAGTACTAGATTCTGGATCATTTTACAAGGCCAACGGTTATACGTTTATACATGCTAAAATATTCTGGATTACTCTTTATACCCTCAAAAGCTTTCTAATCTTCCTGAGGAGATTTGCAACTCAATACTCAGTTTATATTTCACTCATTTCTTTTTAAACTTTTATACTTTTTCGTTTTTGCATTAAACTTTTTGCTCATTTCATTTCTTTGTCGATGCGTTCTTATCTATCGTTCAATATGTATTCATTTTCTTTTTATTATATTTTATGTATTCTTATATTATATCTAATATCCTCTCTAATACCGACAGGCATTCCCCTGGGATTTCGCTTGATGTAAATTTTTTTGGTGAATTTCTTATATTAGTTAATAGTGAAAATCTAGCAGTAAATTATCATTTAATAAGTGCCAGTACGTGTGTGACTATCTAGTGCATGGAAAGTGATATTTTCTTAAGTGGTTAAAGTACGACATTTACCATAAAAAGTGAAACAAAGCAAATTATTCTTACTCGATTAATTCCATCTGAAAAAAAATTTAGTTGCCCATCCATACGATTGAAACACTGCACTTTATTTTTCCCCAAAATTCTTATGACCATTCATCCCCGATATCCCCCGCGGTCGCTTTCACGAACACCAATCAGTGGACATACACAACGTGTGACATCCCTCATCCTCAGTAGTAACGAAAAACCACTCTCCCTCACCCTCACGCCTAGAATCACAACCCCGCACCTCACCCTCTCCTCCTTGAGCAAATTTTTCGCTCACCAATCTTTACATAATATTGTTTATAAATAGCACGGAAATTGGTAACCGATTGCTACAGTTTTGTAAGGTTTGCAACAATGCAACCGATGAATCGAGGGCAATTAGATGTGATCTTTGTTAATTTCTCTTTGGTTTTAACTGCCAGAATTGGAAAGGTGAAAACATCACTCTTATAGCAATTGCCAAACAACTAAATGGAGTAAAATATTTCTGTGAAAGATGTATAACGGAAATAAATTTATTTGCGGTTTATAGAACAGAAAGAGATACTGAGGAAGCAGCGAAAGAAGAGAATTTAAATGATGAGCAGAAAGAAACAGGAAAAGAGACAAAGAAAAGTGAAACAGATACAAACATGTCACATGTTGAACTGAATTGAATTGAATAACCTTTATTAATAATAAAATAAATACATTGGTTTTACAATTTACAATGACATAAACAATTGTGAAGCTTTACTATTTATTTAATTTAATTTGGCCATTAAACTTTAGGCTTTACTAGGCTCTTATTAAAATTAAACAGATAGTTATTATTAATTAATAATATGAAATACCGACAAACAAAGCGATCGAAAAAACTGCTGTAACAAAATCACTAAAAGATATACACATACAGTAGATCAGTTGGAGGACATCAGAGTGAATAGAGTAAATAGCGAAAAACAAGTGGGAAATCACGATAATGGACTGAGATTATATCCGAAAAAGGAAATGAAACAACAAAAACAAAGGTCCCAAGTGGCAATGTGGAAAGAACTGTAGGCATATTTTATGATCCCATCATTTTCACGTGTTAACCCCTCCGTCTATGGCCTTGGGCGGTTCGAGGTTGACGGGGGGATTCTGGTTAGGTGGCAGTAACGGATTTGTTACCTTCGACTAACTGGTACCGTGTAGGGAATCGCAGTAGTTTCTCTTATACTACTCTCCGATTTCTTCTTGTAGGGGATCGGAGGATTCTGTAAAGCTTACTAAATTCTCTAAGGGTTCCCCGACTCTTCTTGTAGCGTATTGGGAAATTATTTTTCTCTATTTTAAGACTAAGTTCTCTGAAGAAAACAAGGCTCGAAGGAGAAGAAAAAGATATTCTCTTACTGTAGTTTACTGCTAAAATGTTACAGGTAATGCTCAGCCTCTAAGTCAGATCAGACAAATCAGAATGATAATTTGAAAAATTGTTCGACTTTATATACTGAATTTTGGTAACATCATTATTATTTAATGTTGACCTGTTTTGTTTTGTTTTTATTCTCAATAGGCGGCATTATTTCCAAAATATTTGAAGATAAGGTAAATATTTTAGCTGTAGCTATATCTAGACAGATAAGCAAGATATTTGAAGGTAAAGCCATATTTTTATTTTAAACCGCATATTGACAGATCTGATGTTATCATGATCTGCCGAGTTAACTAAAAAGGGAAATTGAAATATGCATTTTATTATGGATTAAAATTAAACATGCATGCGAGCCAAAATTAAATGCTTAAAATTTAACATTAAGTGTTAAGCAAGACATGACTTCATCTTTTACAACGAAGAGAGAATGTATAAAGAAAATGAACATTGCAGAATTTAACAAGATTACATTATTAAGCTACAGTATATCTAAAAAAAATTATTAAGTAATTTAAAAATAAATAATTCATCAATTATTCAGCAAAAATAAAATAGAAAGAAAATTAAAAATTTATCCGAACTTGCGTCAGCGTTATGCAAGTTTGGATTCTATATGCAAAAATGAATATAAGAATATAAGAATATAAGAAAATATGAATATAAGAATTATTCTTTGTTCATTTTTACATGGCTCTTCCCTCTAGAATGACATTAATACAATAATATAATACCCTAACTAATCCTAACTAGATCATAACTAATGATTTTTATGATACAGATTTATATACAACAAATGAGTTGGGGTGGTTAAGTGTAGTTTGTGGTCTGGGTACGCACTCTTGGTCGTGCATAAATAGTTTCACATCGTTCGTTGTCTCTTGTTTTCTTTCGTTCCAAGTATGGTCTTTTTACTAGATATATCGAGGATAATAGCACACACAATAATGATACTAACGACAGGTGTTAAAAAAACTGTTACTGGTTGTAGTATTTGTAAAAGGTTATTCTGGTTATCATCTGAAATTTTAAACCGACTCAATTGATCATTCCATTTAGGAGCATGAAGTTCGGGTAGGATGGTTACTGGCTTCATGGAGAGATTTAAGATTTCTATAACGGGTTTAAATTTAGTTTCGGACGGGAAGGGATACGAGTCATTAATGGTAATCCTATAAGGGTTGTATATTTGGAAGGTTTTTGAACGTAAGGAACAACCAATTCGTAGGGGGAATAATTTGACGGACACTCGAAAGTAGTGGTGGTCCTGTTCGCGAAAGAAACACAGATGTCTGGTCCAATTCGGAGTTGAACGGTTTTAGAGGGATGGAAATTCGTGAAAGAACATACGGGGGCATGACGGTCACGGATTAACTCGATAAAGCAGGACCTAGTGGTTAGAAGAATTATTGGTTTGAGTGGAGGGCAAACGAGTTGCTTGTTCGGTTTGCGGGAATCTGCAATGCCGGACGTCGCTATCTGACATCATAGAATATGCTGAAATGTCTTTGGTGAGGAAAAGGTAAGGTGGTACTGTGGGTAGATACAATCAATAGATATTAGAATTGTTTTGGTAGGGTGTTGGGAAAGGGTGAAATTTGTATACGTCATAATTGAATACATCGAAAAATGGTACAATCATGAGATAAGTGTAGAGGCGTGGTCCATGTACAATCCAGGTGTATTCTAGAAACTGGGACTAATTAGTATGGTTGAGTGGGAACATGGGTGATAATTTTAATTGTGTTTGAGAGGTGTGCATCAGGGACTGAAGTGTATCCCATGGTATTAGTGTGGAAAGAGTGGTTTTTCTAGGGGCTACCTGGGTCGCACACAAAACTTTGGAATGAATCGTAATTATTTGTTGCAAATATTTATCGATTAGGGTTACTTGTAGGTTAATTATTTCTACTAATTGTAAATATCTTTCGTGTTCTTTGTATTTAGCTAACAGGGATTCAAGGTATGTAAATTTGTCCGAAAGGGCGTGGAGGAAACGATTGTTTACGTGTAGTGACTCAATGGTTTGTTCTAAAATGTGTCCATTATGTTGCCGATTCCGCGCGAAGAGATTCAATTTGAGTTCAATTCTTTTAATGTCTTCTTCAGTCACTAATCCGAATAAACCTTTGAATATTTTTCCTCCCACATCTATTAATCCCCTTTTGTTTCTTTGATTAAATTTTGCTGAGTTTTGAGTTCCAGTTTCTATCCATGGTAACGTTAATATATCTGACAGTGTGTGTGTGCTGTAGTATGAATGTTTTCGAATGTATTTTCTAATAAAACGTGACTAATCTGGTCTTCTCCCGAGATATGTTTAACAGAACCGTGAATTTTACTTTCAAATGCTTTTAATTGGGTTTTTATCTGAGGATTGGTTTTAATTCGAGCAGGTGGTTGCAAATTGATAAAAAGGTCCGCGTGTCCTTTCAAAAATTTTCCTTCTGCAAGTTTTTCTATAACAACTCCGGCAGAAAATTTAAGAGGGCTACAAGAGTAAATAATTTTCAAAATTATAAGGGGGACAATTTCATTAATTTCTACGTCTTAGATTATACGGAGCTGGGGGCTGCTGTGTGGATACTTGTGTTTGTGTGCGGAGTGGTCGGCCTCGTATTGGTGGTAGTGGGGGTCGACCGTTAAGCTCGGATTCTGAGCAGGTTCATTTTTTTATGTGAAGGTTCTAGTTCACATAGTTGATGCATTTGCGGCAGGTGTAGGGTCTGTGCGTCGATCATTAACCGGTGAGGGTGGTGACGGAGGAGATTGTAGAGATGGAGGAGATGGTGGAGTTCCACTGAGTGATCCTCTAGAAGGGTTTTTTTCCAGGGTCTGGTTCTGATGGGACTCTCGGTTCTGGGACCTCTTCTTGTTAAGAGATTGGCTCGAGTACTGGTAGTGGTTTCCGCGGTGACCACTTCGGTTTTGTGGTCCCTGCTGGATTTGTTAAAACAAGGGCCACTCAATATATTTTGCCCCACCTTTTTTTTTCTTTCCAAGTTTCCTTGTAAGTTCCAGAAATTTTGTACACAAGTAGTTACATACCTTTTTTACAAGTTTTTAGTTTTCCACATAGTCTCCATCCTTTTCTACGGCTTTCCAACACCTCGAAACAAGGGCCTTTATTCCTTGCTGGTAAAAGTCCGCTGAATTCAGCTGGAGCCACCTCTTAACCTCCTCAACAGCCTCATCATCACTCTGAAACTTTCTTCCACGAATACCATCCTTCATTGGCCCAAACAAATGGAAGTCTGAAGGTGCCAGATCCGGGCTGTATGGAGGGTGGGGTAACACAGTTAAGCGCATTTTTGTGATGGCTTCTCTTGTTTGCAAACTGTTGTGTGGTCTCGCGTTATCATGCAAAAGAAGGACGCCTTCCAGTTTTCTCTCCGGTCGAACTCGCTTTATACGTCTCTGGAGTCTCTGTAGGGTAGCAATATATGCCTCTGAGTTGATTGTTTGTCCTTTCTTCATAATGTCGACCAGAATCACCCCTTTCATGTCCCAGAAGATGGTGGCCATAACCTTCCCTGCAGAGAGACATTTTGAACTTTTTCTTGCGTGGGGAGTCTGCGTGATGCCACTCCATGGGTTGGCGTTTTGTTTCAGGTTCAAAGTGGTGTACACAAGTCTCATCCCCATTCACAATTCGTGAAAGGACGTTATCCCCTTCTGTCTCATATCGAACCAACGATTCAGAAGCAATTTTTTTTTCTTTGGGCTTTGTGATCTTGAGTCAGTTGGCGAGGAACAAACCGTGAACAGAGTGTCCCAGTTGCTGAATTATCGTATTCACACTTCCTTCACTAATTCCTAGCTCCAGTGATAGCTCCTCGTATGTGAGGTGCCGATTTGATCGAATGATGCTGTTAGCACGTCGCAGTGTTAGATGTCACAGCCGATGCCGGGCGACCGCTGTGTGGCTCATCACCGAGGCTGGCTCTCCCTCTCCGATGATCTCACACGTTTAGACCAGCGTCCAACTGTGCTTCTATCAACAACAGCACCTCCGTAAACGTTTTGTAGAAGTTTGTGAATATTTCCAACTGTTTCCTTCTCTGCGGTTAAGAACTCAATAGTAGCACATCGCACATCACGTCGCACATCACTATCAGACGCCATTTTCGAAACTGCGTTAACCATCGGTTAAAAATAGCAGAAAGTTCAAACTTACGGTCCAAAAGACATTTCAGCCCCATGGCCTATTATTTTGCTAAGAAAAAAGGGTAGGGCAAAATATATTGAGTGCCCCTAGTACTTTGATCTTTCGAAGGGTAGTGGGCTCGAACGCCTGGCAGATGTTTTTTTGGGAAGGTGTTGTTCGGCAGCTATCTTCAAATTATCAGCGTGAATGATCTTTAGTTTGGAATGATCTAGGAGGTCGAGGATCTCGTAACAGTTCTTTCTGAGGTTTTTCATAATCCTATAATGGGCCATTAGGGCATACCATACTCTGGGTTCAGGGTTGAAATTTTGGAAAAACAAAGTGGCTAATATGAATTCCTATGTAAAAATTAATTCTAAGATGGGTTTATTATTTGCAACTTTTCCGAAAAATCTAATTTTCATGGTCAAAATCGCGATTTTCTGATTTGAAGGCTGCCTAACGCAGCGCACCCAAACCAAAGCGCGCAGCTGTTCTGCATATGATTTAGTCTAAAAGCTGCTTTTCTGACCTCATCCTTGCTTTCTTGCGTGTTTCAACACCTCTGGGTGCTGAAAAAGTGTTTAGATTTCACGTAAAACTTCAGAATTTTAAGTTTTTCTTCAAAGAATAGGCGCGGCTCACCAGCTACTCTGATCGAGCAGCGGGAGACTTGCCACCTCCACGTGTAGGTTTACACGCTTGTTCTTCCTGGATCCCTGAAAAGCGTGGCCTCATAAGATCTTATATTATGATCTTATGAGAACTTTCAGCTCTTATGAGCATTAACGATGGTTTCAGCCTCTTCATCAGCCACTCGAACCTGAAAAGCTCTTAAGTATGTCCTGCTTCGATCTGAACACTGGGAGCATTTCTCGATGGTCTATCCTGGCTCTCACCTACCCATCTCTCCTCTCGTGACCGTACACAGCTTGGGAAGCAGTTGAGACTTCCTGTACACTGGTAGGGCGGCTCGTTTTTACACTTTTTTCGATATTTGATTGGGGGTAGTGCAGAAAAGTTGCGATTTGGAGAGAAAATAAAGTGTGTAAAAATTTTTTTATCTACGTCAATACCTTCCGGTGGCAGCGAGTCCTTAAAAATCGAAAAATAGGTCTAAAAACACATAAAAATACGATATTTGAAAAAAATATTCATAATTATATTTGTGAGTATTTTTGAACGGGGTAGATTGGAAAATGGTTTTAAAGATTTACAAAATAAACAATAAAAATTTCAGCACAATCTGTTAATAACTTCGGGTGGCGTCTTAGCCGTTAAAATATCCAAAATATTGATTTAAAGCAAGTTTTAACAAGATGTTATACAAATGTTAATTCCGGTATATTTATGTGCAAACAACCCTGAGAACACTATTATAGGCTTGAATAAATTAATAGCAGTCATTGAACAATGAACATTATATAAAATGCACACTGCACACTGCTACATCCCCCGTTCCCTACCCTATATAAGCTGGGAAAGGAAGCGACGTTGTCAGTTGTTGTGTGTCACGTGTGGCGAGAGGTTGTGTTATAACTTGTTCATCAACCGTGGTATATCACCATTTACCCGCAGTTAGTTGGTAAATATCGTAAATAGATTTATAATGTCTGAAAAGAAACCTTCAAAAGTAACCAGAACGTTAGCAAAATGTCATAGCATCGGTCAACCAGCAGATTTTGTTAATAATGTTCTACCTACTTATGGAGATGTGCTAAGAGCTTATCTCTGGCACCGGAACAACAGAAAAACGACAGGCCAAGATCCTCCATTCCAGATTATTGCCAATGACATCATTTCCAAACTTCAAGAGATATGGCTCACAGCTTCAATCCCAACTTTATCAAGGAAAAGAATACATGATATGCTCAAAAACTATCATAATAAGTACAAGACCTTACTTAAAACAGGTAAACTAACGGAATTCTGAAAGTTACAAAAGTAAATTGAAGTCATTTCAGGAACATTCGGAACAACTATTTGATATTGCTTCTTGTAAATGTGGTAATTGGAATTCTTGTTTTTGCTGTAAAGAAAAAAAAGTGCCCCCAAATGAAAGAACATTTTTAGAAGATCAGCGTACAAATGTACGCTGATCTTCTAAAAATGTTCTTTCATTTGGGGGCACTTTTTTTTCTTTACAGCAAAAACAAGAATTCCAATTACCACATTTACAAGAAGCAATATCAAATAGTTGTTCCGAATGTTCCTGAAATGACTTCAATTTACTTTTGTAACTTTCAGAATTCCCTGTTAGTTTACCTGTTTTAAGTAAGGTCTTGTACTTATTATGATAGTTTTTGAGCATATCATGTATTCTTTTCCTTGATAAAGTTGGGATTGAAGCTGTGAGCCATATCTCTTGAAGTTTGGAAATGATGTCATTGGCAATAATCTGGAATGGAGGATCTTGGCCTGTCGTTTTTCTGTTGTTCCGGTGCCAGAGATAAGCTCTTAGCACATCTCCATAAGTAGGTAGAACATTATTAACAAAATCTGCTGGTTGACCGATGCTATGGCATTTTGCTAACGTTCTGGTTACTTTTGAAGGTTTCTTTTCAGACATTATAAATCTATTTACGATATTTACCAACTAACTGCGGGTAAATGGTGATATACCACGGTTGATGAACAAGTTATAACACAACCTCTCGCCACACGTGGCACACAACAACTGAAAACGTCGCTTCCTTTCCCAGCTTATATAGGGTAGGGAACGGGGGATGTAGCAGTGTGCAGTGTGCAATGCACAGTGTGCATTTTATATAATGTTCATTGTTCAATGACTGCTATTAATTTATTCAAGCCTATAATAGTGTTCTCAGGGTTGTTTGCACAGAAATATACCGGAATTAACATTTGTATAACATCTTGTTAAAACTTGCTTTAAATCAATATTTTGGATATTTTAACGGCTAAGACGCCACCCGAAGTTATTAACAGATTGTGCTGAAATTTTTATTGTTTATTTTGTAAGTCTTTAAAACCATTTTCCAATCTACCCCGTTCAAAAATACTCACAAATATAATTATGAATATTTTTTTCAAATATCGTATTTTTATGTGTTTTTAGACCTATTTTTCGATTTTTAAGGACTCGCTGCCACCGGAAGGTATTGACGTAGATAAAAAAAATTTTACACACTTTATTTTCTCTCCAAATCGCAACTTTTCCGCACTACCCCCAATCAAATATCGAAAAAAGTGTAAAAACGAGCCGCCCTACGTGTACAGCTCTCTCGCAGGACAGTATGAACAGAGAAAGCGTCCACTTTGAGTGGAGTTTTCCTGAGATCCTCGAGCTCAGTCAAGGTCATCTTGCAGGTGAAAATAGGCTCGTAAATATTCTCTGATTCCCAGTTGATGAGATCCTCAGATGAAGTGGCTTGCAGATTGACTTTGGGATTTTTATGGAGCCTCACTGTCGTATCACCAAAGTCTCTTCCTTTTCTGATCTTCTCTATCTGGCTCACAGCAAAAGCTCTCTGATGCTCATCCTCACTGCACAGGAATGAAGCCAGGATGTTCTCAAGATGTGCGTGGTAAGCTCCTCTTATCACTGCAGCAGAGATGATGTTCCTGACCTCGGTAGTCTGGTTCCTCAGCAGCCTCAGGCTTGAAAAAACGTGTGCAGGACCAAATTTGAGGTGGTGCTTCACTTTGATGTCGTAGTACATTTTGAAGTAGAAGTTAAAGCAGAACTTCACGAGGACCTCGAGCCTCCTCAACACCTCCCCCTTCAGTCCGTGCTCCCTCATCCACAACAGCAAGATGGCCTGTGCAGTAGTGAGCCACCTGGATTGGTTCAGAGGTCCGCACTTGAGACCAGCCAACTGTGGACTGAGACTTCCAGACTTGATGGCCTCTTCTCCTGGGTAGCAGACTTAACTCTCCCTTCACAACGTCTGTCATCTCCTTCCATTTCAACAAGATCTTATATGAGAGCGATTTTTCCGTGATTGTCACAGGCGGGGAGAACTTTACATTCGACTCCCTACACTGAGTCATCACCACGAGTGAAGCCAGCTCGTCAGTCATCTCTCGGATAGGGTATTTAGACCTTTGGATGTCATGAATGAGGAACTTTTCCTCCTGCAGACGAATCCCTCTCTGAAGAACGGCTCTCCAAGTCGGCACCTCGCTGGGAATGAACTCCTTCCCCGGGCCCACAACATCCGAGAGCTTTGAACCTGACATTTTCCTGGTTTTGGGGGCAGATTCGGCCATCACGTCTAGTCGGTGTTTATTCTCGCTCTTGTCCAATCTGTAACAAATTCATATCAGTATGTCTAGTGTTCTTTCGCCATAAATATAGACAAGGAATATAATTTTTGGTTATAATCAGGGTTGCCAACCGGCACTTTTAATTACTAAATTAACCTAAATTTGGTAATGAATACTTATTTTGGTAATAGAAAACTGAATTTGGCATTGCAAATTTAATTTGAAATTCGTAATAATGGTGTAACATAAGCTTAACCCTTTGTCATTCAGTACCATTTACTTTTAGCGTAGGTTCATTTTTTTACTTGAAATATGCATAGGAGGTGTATATATAAACATTTTTAGCAATCTCTCTTTTGTAAGAACATTTCTAAATGAAATAATTATGTGTCCATTAGTCAACAAAGATCTAATAAGGTAATTAGTGGGTGAGGTTAATATTTGGCTGGACACAGGGGCTAACGAGAAATGAGAGGTTGTTTCACTAGCACTATTTTTCATGCTCTTTACGATGGTACTAATCATTTTTTGTGCTAGTGCGCGGTTATACCTTACCTTACCTTACAACCTTACAAAGGTTCCACGTGATGATTTCTCATTTCGCGAAGGTCAAGCGTGTCGCCCCTCCTCTCGAGTTGGCCTGGTGAAGTAGTGAGTTGGATTCTTGCGCTCTCCACCTCACATAGCCAGGTACGCCCGGCTCATCGGGGATTGTTCTGAGCCAGGCGTCTAGTCTTCTTTTGAAGATTTCCACTGCAACTCCCTTCGTGTTTCTTAGGTCTTTGGGCAACTGATTAAACAGTTTTGGTCCTCTCACTACAAAACTATTTTCTTTCAGGGTTAAGGATGTTCCCTGTCTCGCCTTCAATTTGGGAATACGACACAGTCTACCGCTTCTACTTTCCACCGTTGTTTGGGGAGTTATGGGATTCAGAGTAAGATTAGGGACTAGTTTCTCCATTATTTTCCAAGTGTAAATAATGGTGTATCTCTCTCTTCTCCTTTCCAGTGAATATAGGTCTAGTTCTCGTAACCTTTCCCAGTAATTTAGTTCTTTGCACCCATTGATCTTGGCTGTGAAGCTTCTTTGGATCCCCTCCAGCTGTCTAATGTCTTCTTTTTTATATGGGGATGTTAGGACCGAGCAGTATTCCAATTTGGGTATTATCAGGGTTTTCAGTAGAGGAATCATTACATTCCTATCCCTTCGTTTAAAGGTTCTCAATATCTGACCCGTTATTCTCTTTGCTCTGTTTACTGCTATCTTATTTTGTGTTTCAAATTTCGCATCATCTGTCATTACAACCCCTAAATCTTTTGCTCTGGAATTTCTCTGAATTTCCTGTCCATTTGGGGTATAATATTCCATGGACTTTAGGTCTTCTCTTTTTCCGTACCGTAATAGCTGAAATTTCTCGGTGTTAAACTTCATATTGTTGTCTTCCGTCCACTTGTAGATTTTGTTTATGTCGGTTTGTAGAGATCCTATGTCTTCTGGTTTCTTATTTTTCTACTGATCTTTGTGTCATCCGCAAAGGATGTTACTGTGCTGTCTCTGGTAACGTCCTCATCTATGTCAGTTAGCATGATTATGAAGAGTAGTGGAGCTAATACCGTTCCTTGTGGTACTGAGCTGAGGATCTCTGATTCTGATGAAGATACTCCTTGTACTGTAACGACTTGCCTCCGCTCACTAAGGAAATTATATATCCATTTCCCTACTTTTCCTGTTATTCCCATATATTTCAGTTTATGTATTATGATTCCATGGTCACACTTGTCGAACGCTTTAGCAAAGTCTGTGTATAGTACATCATAGTTTTCATTACTTTCAAGTGAATCAATAATGTTGTTGTAGTGTTCCATTAGTTGTGATAGGCATGATCTGCCTGACCGAAACCCGTGTTGGTTATCATTGAATTTTTTCTGAGTTTCCAAAAAGTCATAATTTTCTATCTAACAATTCTTTCAAATATTTTGGTGAGATGAGATGTAAGCGACACTGGCCTATAGTTTTTGGCCTCGGATCGATCTCCTCCTTTATATATTGGGACTATGTTCGCGCTCTTCAGGATGCCCGGTATTTCTCCCGTGTTTAATGATCGTCTCCATATCCAGTATAGGGGCTCAGCGATTGCATTCTTGCAGTTTTTGATCAGTGTGGCATTCCATTTATCCGGTCCTGCCGCTGAGTGTGTTTTTAGTTTCCCTATGACTTGTGCAATATCCTCCGTCGTAAAGTCGAAATCCGTTATACTTTCCCCATGTGGTTTTTCTTCAAAGAACGCGTTTCTATCGCATATCAGTTTGTCAGTTTTTGGGATACTGAAAGATGATTCATACTGAGCTTTTAATATTTCAGATACTTCTGTTAGATCATCAGATAAAACACTGTTCTCATTTTTTAAAGGCCCGATAGTCGCATAGTTTTTCGACTTTCTTTTTGCGAAATTATAGAAGTACTTTGAGTTAGCCTTTATCGCTTCTATAGCGTCATCTTCTTCTTTTTCTGTATGCTTCTCGATTAGTTCCGGTATGACGACATCGATACTTTGCAGTTTATCATTTAATATTTTTCTGATGTTGTTATCTTTACAATTACTTAACTTTACAGTCACTCTTTTTCTCTTTCGGAACAATGCCCTCTTTTGTCTTTCGAACCTGCTTCTCTTTCCTCTTTGTTGTATCTTTGGGACATGTTTTTCCACAATTTCTAACGTCTTCTCCTCTAACGTCATTAGCATCGCTTCCGTTGTCTTGGCCTCGAAAATGGTTTTCCAATCTATTACTTCCATGCTGGATGTCACATCTTCCCAGTTTATAGCTTTGGAGTGAAAATTAAAAATTTCGAATTTGCTTCTTTCTGTTGTGCGTGTTCTTTCCTTTCCTGTTGCCTTTATATTAGTTGTTATTTCAATGATGTTGTGGTCTGATATCCTAGTTGGGGATATTTCCACATTATCAATTAGATTACTGTTGTTTGTGAATATCAAATCTAGGCAGTTGTTTTTTCTTGTGTTTTCTGTTATTTCTTGCGTTAACATAAATTCATCAGCTAAAGCTAGTAGCATTTTTACCTGCTCCTGGTCTTCTCGTGTGCCCCCCTTGTCCTCGTGTATACATA
Source organism: Bathynomus jamesi (assembly GCA_023014485.1). NCBI lineage: Eukaryota > Metazoa > Arthropoda > Malacostraca > Isopoda > Cirolanidae > Bathynomus > Bathynomus jamesi. Next base: position 1,656,472 of record JAJOZX010000220.1, on the reverse strand, counting down.
TATTTTTCCTATCCTTTTATATTTCATGAATGGGAAATTAAAATCACCACAGAGAAAAATATTTGGGGTTGGAGAGTGTAGATCTTTTACCAAGTTTCTTACCTCTGTAATGGAATCTGAAAATTTTGAGGTTGGCGTGTTTGGGGGTCTGTACATTACAATTAGTACCATATTTAATTTTTCAATTTTTGCTGCCACACATTCTACGTAGTTGTTTGAGGTACTTATAGCCATTTCTGCTATGTGCCTTTCGTGTGTATAAATAGCACATCCTCCTTTACGTCTCACTGTTCTGTCGGCTCGGAGGATGTTATATTTGTCAATTTATATTTCTTTTTTGTCAATACAGGACTCACAATTTTCATAGTTCGCCTGGCAGTCCTTTAGATGAGTTTCCGTGAGGCATGTAAAGTCTGCTCCGGCTTCTTGCATGAGTCCTTTCAGGTATAAAACTTTGTTTGTGGAGTGGTTTGGTTTGAGGCCCTGTATGTTGGCTAGGATTATTTTTATTTTTTCTCTTTCTTTTTCGCATACAGGTGGTTCCGGTTCGCTTTCCAATGGGGGTGCCGGTTTCGTTGCCTTGTGGTCCTCCGAGAATTTACCTCTTTTTATCTTTGTCGGTACCTGTTGTCCCGATGACGGATGAAGTGCCTTTGGTCGTACCTTCTGTCCGGCTCTCGGATTTCTATATTTATATTTGTCAGCTGGTTTTGTAATTGCTTGAGAGTATTTAACAGCTGAAATGTGTTGGCTGCGTCTAAAAAATTGCCACTCTTCTTTGATGTTCGTTTTTTCTGTTCCCTCGTTGCGTTCCTTTGAGGGTGGTGGTATCGGCATTTTTGTTCATATTTGCAACTCCCATATCTTTCATAAGTGTTGCAGATCGTAAGATGGTGGAACATGCATTTCTTATCAAACTTGCAGTATCCACTTGTGTAATGCATTTTGCATAATGTGGGATGTGCATATATGCATTGCCCATCCCGATATCTGCAGTTTCCTTTCGCGTAGTATTTGCATATGATATTTTCTACGCTTCTGCTTTCTTTCTTATTATTTTCCAAGTTCTTAGTTTTGGCATTATCATTAATTTTCTTTGGCTGCTTATTTTCTACGTTTTTAGTTATTATCCTTTTATCGTTTCGCTTGTTGGACCGTTTGTCTACTTCGCCACTTTTACTTATTTCTTTCCTTTCATCTATGTCTTCCTTCCGTATTATATTGTTTATGTCGTTATTTATTATTAAGTTGTTGTTCGTTATTATACTGTTATTCGTTATTTCGTCTTCTCTCTCATCCACCCAGTTTTTCGTTGGGACCATTTCGGACCCATGTGTCCCCATTATTTCATTTTTTTTTGTAACTTTCGAGTCTGCTATCTCCATTTCTTCAAAGACCGCGAAAGAATTTACGGTCTGTGTACACACGTCACATAGAAATTTGATCCCCACGACGTGTTTCGCGTTCGAGACAAGAGTTATTTCCCTCTCATTCCAGTTCATGCAGTTAAAGTCGTTTAATCGTTGACAGAAATCACATCTAATCGCTAGGCTTTCTGTTGTTACTAAGTTGCACAACTTACAGATTAAGTGAGAATTTGGACCCATATCCATGCTATTCCTTAATTAGCGTAAGAAGAAATATCCACACAAATTCTTTATTTATTTATTTTAATTCCTGTTTCTTTCCTTTCGATGGTCGAGGGTATTTCGAGGGTTTTCTGACCTTTCGTTTTATGACCTTTTTCCTGCTTTGTTTCAAACTTTCTCGAATGCCAACCGTATTTCGTTTTGAATATATACGTTAAAATTGGTGATAAATTATGTAAACTGTATTGCGCTTTCTTAATTTTAATGAATTTCGCTTTATAATTTATATGCACGGATTCACTGATACTTTATACACTTTCCGGTGCAAGAGAATAAACCGCCGAGTTGATTATTCCCTTCTAATTTGGGTGTTAAATAGAGAGAGCAAAACAACACGTCCATTCACCACAGGGTAAGTCTGCCACATATCTGCCACATATTTAATATATAATTTTTACGTGGAGACTCCGTGTGTATGTATGTATGTATGTATGTATCCATGTATTTATTTATGTATGTTAGCGCTCCGTGTGTTTGTATGTACGGTAATGCGTTTCGTGGACGTATCACTTGTTTTCAGATTGTCACAAGGCTGGATTGGGCCAATTAGACACTTTTTGTGTAGATTTGGCCAATTAGACACTTTCTGCGACGTGCGCCATAGGAATTTCCTTTGCTTCGAGCTAAGGGAAGTAGCAAAGCTCTATCCTCCAGAAGAGTGAAACCCATTCCAGGTAAGTTTTATTAATCTTCACTTGGCTTAGTATTGCCTAACCCAACCTAACCTTACCAACCTAACCTAACCTGTTAGCAAATAGGTTAGGTTAGTTAGGTTAGGTTAGGTTGGTTAGGTTAGGTTGGTTAGGTTAGTTAATTTAGTTAGGTTAGCTAGTTTTTTATCAGAATTACATTTTCCTGGTGTAGTTTTCTCTGCTTTGTTGGGATTTGACACACATTTCTTGTGCAAATGAGGAGAAACTCCGTATTTTGGAATAGAAAAGAATAGTTTCTATTCATTTGCACAAGAAATGAGTATCAGATTCGAACAAAGCAGAGAAAACTACACTAGAAAAATTTAATTTTGATAAAAAATGCAGCCCCTGTGTCCAGCCAAATATTTATATTTACCGTAGGTAGTAGTTAGTACTCTCTCTCTCTCTCTCTCTCTCTCTCTCTCTCTCTCTCTCTCTCTCTCTCTTTCATGTATCCAATTGGACACACGTGTTATCATAGACAGAAATTTAGCCTATGAAAACTTTGTGTCCATTTCGAAACGAACTTTGAATAAAGTCTTTTCTTCACAGTTATTAAAAATATTACTTAAACAAAGTAAACAGGGAGCTTCCTTAATACTTCTAGAATGAAATTATAGTCAAAACAAATATAATAATAGTGATTAAACTTAGGAAAATTACAAAAAACACTTACCGAAAAAAATGGCGTCCACTCACTTCTACTTCACAATTATAACTGGCGTAATTGCTCAGAGCCATCTATTGAGAGAATGTTGAACTTCGCCTTCTGCGTCCAAATGGTTACAAAGATTCAAATGGAGTAGATTTTTTTTCTTATGTATGTACTGTATGTATTAAACCTGTGTAAAAGTTAAGCAAAGTTAATGTGTCTAAATGGCAAGAAATTACGACAAAGGGTTAAAAATATGAGGTTGTGTTCAATTGAATATTCGATATTTCAATAAAGAACAGAAAACTGCAATTTTGAACATGATACCCGATTTTTGGGAAAAGTTGCAGAAAAGAAACCCCTCTTAGAATTAAATTTTACATAAAAATACGTATTAGCCAGAGTGAAATTCGGATTCGGAAAAGTATGATATGCCCTAATGGGCCATCCCATTTTAAGTTTCACGCTCTTTATGTAACAGCGCATACCGACGATTATAGTCCGTTGACGGGGATGACGCTTATGTTGCTTTTGCACCATCTGTTGGTTTTGTTGGCCTAGGGCATATCAGATTATGTTAAAAATTTTGAAAGATCGTTCAACTAGTTGCTGATTTGCTTCTGCCATCTCGGAAGATGTTAGAACTGCCGGCCGATTTGGTCAGGCAAATCAAAAGGTAGCCGTTTTTCGTAGTGATATAAGACGAAATGAGGGGTGTTCCCGATGGACACATTATAGCGGTTGTTGATGGCTGTTTGCACCATGGGGAAGGAATCATCCCATGTACGGGAGGATGCATCGACAACACGGCGGTGGGCTTCTAGGATCTTCCAATTGTGTCTTTCCACTAAGCTGTTTTTCCTGCGGATGGTATGCCACAATGTGTGTTTTTAATTTTACACATTTTACAGAGTGATTCAACCAGCTTGGAAGTGAAACTAAGGGCGTTATCCGAAATTAGGATGGCAGAAGTAGTATGGTTTTGGATGACGCGTTCCACTAGGGCTCTTGCCACAGTTTCCAAGGTCTGGTTTAGAATGGCAACCACCTCGCTGTAACGCGAGAAGTGGTCCGTGAACATAATGATGAACTGGTTTTCCTTTGATGTTTTGGGAAATGATCCTAGTATGTCCATTCCAGTTCTTTGCCAGGGCCGTTGGCATACCGGATATTTATGCATGGGAGCTGTGGAAGGTGCGTTGTCTTTATGTTTTAAACAAGACGGGCATTCAGCGATGTATTCATGTGCCTTTTTGTTCATTTTCGGAAAATGATATCGCTCCAAAAAACTCTTGATGGTGCGATGCGGTCCCATGTGGCCATACAAGGGTGAGTCGTGACAAAGTCCGACAGCTATGTCTGTCTACGAGATCCTTTGGTATTTCCACGAGGTCGTTTCCAGCTTCGTTCCTAAAATGTACGAGCCCATCTTTTAGGTTGTACTGTTCTTTTACCTTAGATGGTTCCTTTTGTTCCAGGCGAGCCCGAAGGTTCTGGGTGTGTTGGTCTTGTTGTTGGGAGTATTGTAAACATTCATTGTCGAACACAGGAAGAGTTTCTATCTTATTCACTTGGGTGTCGGGCTTGAGTCTCGACAATCCGTCTGGAATAACTTGAAGTTTTCCTGGTTTGTATACGATTTTTGCTGCAAAGTCCTGAATCAACAGAGCCCATCTACGCAACCGTCCTTCAAGTAGCTGGTCCTTGAAGAGATACGTGAGTGGCTTATGGTCAGTTTTGATGGTTATATCGTAGCCGTAGACGATATTTCGGAATTTTTTCAAAGCCCAATATACCGCTAGGGCCTCTCGGTCAGTAGTGGAATAATTCTGTTGATGTGCAGAGAGAAGCTGACTAGCATAAGCAATGGGTAATTCCACACCATCTACGTCCTGTAATAGGACGGCTCCTAGCCTATAGGAGGAAGCATCTGTGGCTATGACAAAGGGTTTGGTGTAATCGGGATATTGGAGGATGGGATGACAGGTTAGTTTACCGATTAAAGTTTCAAAAGCATGTTAGTGATCAAATTCCCAATTAAATTTGGCATTTTTCTGGAACAAATTAGTAATGGGTTTAGCAATGTTAAAAAATTGGGGGATAAAATTTCGATAAAATCTGACAAATCCAATAAATGCACGATCGTCGTCGATAGTTTTAGGTACAGGGTACCTTTCCAGTGCTTCAAGTTTGTCTGGATCAGGTTTAATTCCAGTGGATGATAGTAGAAATCCTAGGTATACCAGGGATTCCTGAAAGAAGTTGCACTCTGCAAGTTTCAGTTTAACCCTTTGACGACCAGTATACGTTTCTTTGAACTTAAAAGTTTGTTTTATTGTTATTTACAATTAGATATTAGTAACTATAGTCACTTAAATGACCCATTTTTGGGTTAATTTTCCGACAACTAAACGATACCTGTATAAACATGTAGATGTAGTTGTAGAAACGTTGCATCATTGTACAATTTATATTATTATTTCCGTTGGGACAAATATGTCCCGTGGTCCTCAAAGGGTTAAGGTGTGCTTTTCTCAAACGTGATAGCACATTCTGAAGACGTTGAAAGTGTTTTTTTATATCTGAACTATAAACGATAATATCGTCAAGATAAACCAGAGCTTCGACACCTAATAGGTTGAAAAGGACTAAATTATTCAACCTAGAGAAGTTAGCAGGCCCATTTCGGACTCCAAAAAGTAAAACCTGGAATTCGTAGTGACCTCGATTAGTGGAAAAAACAGTCACTGCCCGAGATTCGGGACTGACCTCCAATTGCCAATAAGAGGATGCTAAATCGAGGGATGAAAAGAAATTAGCTCTCCCTACGTTCAGAATTGTTTCCCGCATGTTTTGAATAGGGAAGCGGTCTGGGATGGTAATATGGTTTAGGCGTCTAAAATCTATACAAGGGTGAGATGTTCCGTCCTTTCTGGAAACAAGAATCATAGGAGCGGACCAGGAACTAGCTGAAGGCTGAACGACATCCTGCTCCAACATGTCCTTCATGTGTTCCTCAATAGTTATTAATTGGGAATGTGGAACCCTATAGGGAGTAATAAAGATGGGTTTGGAATTGGGTTCCAGCTAGATTTCGAACGGGACCAAATTAGTTCGGCCCAGAGGATCTCCTTTTAGGGCAATCGCATCTCTATTTCTTATCAGGAAATCGAGAAGAGATTCCAGAATTTTGGGATCCTGTATGGTTGGTGACTCCTGAAGGGAGTGCTCCAGACATTTCTTATATTCTTCTCTTAATGCTAAAGGGTTTAACTTTAAGGAACTGGAAACACGATTTATAGTACTGGTGGGGAAATCTGAATTTATTTCTACTGTGAAAACACTTCCTATTCTCTGATTTGAAGTTAATTCAATAGGGCTTTTTCCTTTGTTTAAACAAACAACATGGATAGCTGAATTCTGACTATGACTAAGAGCTTGGCCAATAAGAACATCTCTCTTGAAAATACTTTTCTCTGTAATAAGAGTGCGATCTACAGTCACTCTAATAGTTTTTCTTGAACGTTAACTACTCTCGTAGGAAACAAATCTTCTCATAAGATGCTATTGTTATATGCTCCGTAGGGCATCTGAAAGTAGTAGCCATCTGAAAGGTGGCTACTGCATCCACAATACAACATTTTGCGGGCGTTACCAACTTCTAAATATAATTCGATTTCTCCATATCTAGGTGTGGGTGTGCCTGTAACTCCTCTGAGTTGGCGGGAAGGTGCCTTAATTTCATATTTATAATCTGTACTCTCTTGTAATTCATCTGCGCATTGTTTTTTAATTAATGTCGCATGTGCTCTTGTATCTAGGAGAGAGGTTAAATCTCGATTATCTGTGCTGCAATTTATTAAATCTAGTAGGTTCGCCACACCTATAATCCTGATGGGTAGTTTATGGTTGTGTGTGGGTTTATTGTTGCTATTTAGGAGGGAGGAGGCTGAACTGCTGCCTCCAAAGTGGGCTCTAAACAAAAAACTTGAAGTGACTTCTATGGGAGGACCTGAGTCGTATGCTACAGGATCACCATACAATGGAGGGTCTTCTTGAAAAGTGTACTCTCGGGAAACTGATTCTCCAACGGGTACTTCTACGTACTGGACCATCCGACCTTGCTGATTATATTGGGGTCTGGTCACAGAGGCGTACAGAAGGGGAGGGCGACGGAGGCGATCGCCCCCCTTGAGCTAATAAATTATTATTTTGATTATTTTTACATATTTGATTTACATATTCAATTAAATATTTTACATATTTAATTTCATTATTATTTTTATTATTTTATTATTAATTATTGTTTTGATTATTTTTACGTATTTAATTTACATATTCAATTAAATATTTTACATATTTAATTTCATGCGCCAATCGAAAAATGTTAGCTAGCTTTCTAGCGATTTTGTATTTCATGAGTATTGCGTCATTTTTCATGGCACCTGGTGCGAAGGCCGCTTGGTCTCAAACATGTAACTAATAAATGAAATGAAACATTACGTATGTTATTTTTAAAATTTGGTATTCAGTTTTGTACACATTTTAAAATTTAGTTTCAAAGTTTTCATTTAATTTACAATTTTTCACATTGTATTGCACACACAAAATTTTGTGTGGATTTTGTTTGGATTTTTTATTTCATTATAATGGACTTTAATGTTATGGTTAGTAATAATTCCTATTTCTATTTGTGACTTTGTAGAGTACTATTTGCAGGTTTCACAGGACTAAAGATAATGGACCTTCATAAATTTTTCAAAAGAAAAAATGTCCAAACTGACAGTGGTTCTACAGAGCATGATGATCAAAGTACTGTTAATCCCAGTAAAATTGCTAGGTTACAACAAGATGATAATGAAAGTGAAAAAATTTCGGCGCTAACTCTTGCCTCCCCTACTACTAAAAATCTAAAATGGCTTAGGATCCTGAAAACTCTTAATCCGGCCCTGAGAATAAATTTTTTTAGGTAACAGTCCAAGGAAATGTTTAATCTTGAAATTACCACTTTTTATTCTTATGTTAATACAAATCTGAGCATCCTAATTGCGTTTTGCATTGAATATTATGTTACTAATCAGATTTTTATCATAATTTTTATATTTTTTATAATATAGCAGTAGCTAGTTAATCATCTCTAACTGAACGTTAAGCTCATCATGAGCGTACATAAAAATTATTTATCTCTTTCAATTATACTTTTACGATTAGTTCCAAGTTCGCCCCCTTCTTGGCAAATTTCTGGGTACGCCCCTGGGTCTGGACATCGGGTAATAGTGTGATTGACCTTGTGGTCGTGATCTATTTATTTGGTGGTTCTGATGAGGCTGGGAATTAACTGGTTTCTGAGAACTGGAGGCTTTTGGGAGCGTTGGTGATTTGACTTCTGGAAGTGGGGCCTGTACCATGCAGAGGCTTTGTCAGCACATTTTTGTCGGTCGGTCGCCACCCACAATGATGACTATGTTCATGACAGTGGGAGCAATAAGTAGGATAATTGCAGTGACTTATCATGTGCCCAAAACTGTCACAATTAAAACACTGAAGAGGAGGGCGTGCATTCTGGGTTTGTGAAACTTGTTTCTGAGGTGGTGTTCCCTGCATTGGCCTAGATTTATGGGGTTGTTGTTGTTGTTGTTGTAGGATATAATGTATGGGGATCTCTCTACCCTTCCGGTAGTTCTGGCTCGCTAAGTCTGGGTAATATTCCCTTGTTTTATTTATGGCTTCGCTTACTGGTTTGTCAATATTTAGACACTCTTGAAATGTCTTTTTCGGTTCTTTTTGGTAAATGGATGCTGCGACTATTAAGTTTCTTTGCTGTGAAGTGAATGTAATGTTGCACGCATTTTCTGCGGCTCGGAGGGCTTCTTCTACGAGTTTATGTGTTGGTGTAATAAAATTATTTAAATCTTCGTGTTCTTCTTTCTTCCATTTAGCTTGGATGACAGCTTCTAGTGTGGCCAAAGGTTGTGCGTGTTATTTCTTTGAAAAATTCCAATAAGTGTTTTTTAAAATTGACCCAAGTTACGTATGTAACTGTATCATGGGCATTCCCCTCTTTAGGGTCAATAAACCTTTTAGCTTCCCTAAGCTTTATGTCATCATCTGTGATGTTTTCGCGTAAGAAATGCTGTTCTAGAGACTCAATCCAAGGTCTTAAGCGTGGTTCAACGAAGTTATTATCCATGATTCCCTTAAAAATTAGGACAGTATGGGGAAGGTTTACAAGTCTACCTAAGTTAATGTATGCTGGGGGAGCGGTTTGAGACATGTTGGCTTGTGCTTGATCTGAAGTTTGCGTGTTTGGAAATATGTCTGAAGGGCGCGGGGTGGGTGGAAAAATGGGTGTAGGAGAATTTTCAATGTCAGAAAGCGCACCGTCTGAATCACTCACATGTGAAGGTACTGTTAATGTATTCTAATTTGGTCTGCTTGACCGATCTCGATCTATGGAATGATACTTGAGTGACTTTCCTAACTACTCTATCTAAGAAATACACAAATAAGTGCACAACAAATTGACTAACGGGAAAAAATTGGAAAAATTGTAAACAAATGTAAAAAAATATTTACTCGAATGTACGTGAATGTACGGTAATATTATGATTGGCACATTAAATAAAATTATTCTATGCTAACTATAACATTGGAAATAACTCAGTTTCAATAAAAAGAAATGTATCACTGGTGTATGGAGTGTTCACTATGTTTTGTGTTAATTCTGGCTTGATACTAATTATTAACTGTTAATTATACTGACTCCTCAAATTAATTTGAAAAAGAGATCTGTCTGAAGACGTGTCCTGAAGACGTGTCTTGCTGGCCACTTGTTCCTGGAAGCAAAATGTGCGTAGAGAACTTGGAGTCATGTCACACCGGTCGAATGACGGACGTGAAGAACTGGAAGTCATGATACCCCAGTCAACGGATGTAGCCACAATTACTTGAATGTTGGTTCTAGTTCCAGGGTCTAGAAGACTGGAAGAATCCTGGCAAGGCCAGTTGTTAACCCCTCCGTCTACGGCCTTGGGCGGTTCGAGGTTGACGGCGGTTCTGGTTAGGTGGCACCAACGGATTTGTTACCTTGGAGTAGCTGGTACCGTGTAGGGAATCGCAGTAGTTTCTCTTATACTACTCTCCGATTTCTTCTTGTAAGGGATCGGAGGATTATGTGAAGCTTACTAAATTCTCTAAGGGTTTCCCGATTCTTCTTGTAGCGTATCGGGAAATTATTTTTCTCTATTTTAAGACTAAGTTCTCTGAAGAAAACAAGGCTCGAAGGAGAAGAAAAAGATATTCTCTTACTGTAGTTTACTGCTAAAATGTTACAGGTAATGCTCAGCCTCTAAGTCAGAACAGACAAATCAGAATGGTAATTTGAAAAATTGTTCGACTTTATATACTGAATTTTTGGTGACATCATTATTATTTAAGTTGACCTGTTTTTTTTTTTTTATTCTCAATAGGCTGCATTATTTTGCAGGTAAATATTTTAGCTGTAGCAATGTCTAGACAGACAAGCAAAATATTTGAAGATGAAGCCATATTTTTATTTTAAACCACATATTGACAGATCTGATGTTATCATGATCTGCTGAGTTAACTAAAAAGGGAAATTGAAATATGCATTTTATTATGGATTAAAATTAAACATGCATACGAGCCAAAATTAAATGCTTAAAATTTAAGATTAGGTGTTAAGCAAGACATGACTTCATCTTTTACAACGAAGAGAGAATGTATAAAGAAAATGAACATTGCAGAATTTAACAAGATTACATTATTAAGCTACAGTGTATCTAAAAAAAATTATTAAGTAATTTAAAAAGAAATAATTCATCAATTATTCAGCAAAAATAAAATAGAAAGAAAATAAAAAATTTATCCGAACTTGCGTCAGCGTTATGCGAGTTTGGATTCTATATGCAAAAATGAATATAAGAATATAAGAATATATGAATATAAGAATATAAGAATTATTCATTGTTTATTTTTACACACATACTATGCAAGGCAGGGTTTCTGCAAATATGGTGAGAAATGCTACTATCATCACTTCCCAACAAATTCAAGAGACAATAGGAAAAACGGCAAGAAACCTATGAATACAAACCAAGAAGCAAATTTTCTCTACATCGCAGACACAATACAGCTACTAAGACTCACTCAGAACAAACAGTCGACACAGCTGAGAACCTCTAAGCCAATCCGTTACCAAATAAGAAAGTACCAGAACAGGTAACACGGAACGGAACTTTCTTGGAGGACCATAGGAATACAAAATGCGCGACACTGAAGGAAATTGAATTTGGAATACCTGAATAGATTTATAGAAGAAACAAGGACTGACATTACATGCCTCGCAGAAACACATCTTAAAGACTGCAAAGGAGATTGCGAAAACTGCGAATACTGCATAGTTTAAAAAGAAATAAAAATTGATAGTTACAACATACTACGAGCTGACAGAACAGAAAGACGAGAGTAATAAGTAAATCAAACAGCTACGTGGAGCTCTCAGCAGTAAAAACTGAAAACCTTAACGTGATACTAATAGTCTTTTATAGACCTCCAAGCACTCCAACTGCAAAATACTCTGAAGCCATTACCGACATCAAAAACCTAATAAAGTGCTTTAAACACGTTATCTCTGAATATAGTAATCTGCAGTGATTTTAAGTTCCCATTTATAAAATAAAAAAGAATGAGAAGAAATGTATATATGCACCAGGATAAGGGAGACAGAAGAGAAGCTAGTTCGCCAGGGATGTCACTGAAATGGGAGTAACGCCAAAGGTGGTAGTAAACGTTGAAATCTCCTAAAATGGAGTTTTCAGAGAATGGAGAGTGGGATTGAATGTATTCCACTTTGGAAGTGAGGTAGTCAAAGAGTTTTGGATAGTCAGTAGCATTAGATGAAAGGGAGACAGTGGAGATGTATTTAGTTTGAGATTGGCATGTAAGCCGTGGCCAGAGGGTATAGAATTCGGAGGATCAAGTTCAGGAATACGAGAGCAAGCTGGTCGTTGCTCATACTTGTATATATACGCAACATCCGCCTTTGGAATAAAAATTGAGTATAGAGAAAGTAGGAGGGTACAGAAAAGGGGTTGCTGTCAGTCGTCCCATACACCTGAGTTTCAGTGAGGAAGGTGAGGTTTCGAGGAGGAGAGGTGGTGTTCAACAGATTGGAAATTTGAGGAAAGGCTACGAATGTTGCGAAGTTTATGAAAAGTGAATCAGGAAGAGGCTCAGAACATCTCGAATGGGCCGTAGCAGAACCAGCACGCTGCCGCGTCTACGTCCTCGATATCAGCAGAGGGGAAGCGACGACACCATTTTGTTTTTTGTTTTTTCATTTTGAAAAGATTGTGTCGTGTGTAAGATGTATGTACTGTATGTGTGGTGAGGAATAGGCATATTGGAATCCTCACAGGTTAGATAAGACACGAAAAAAGATCAGCTAAGGAGGACAGTGACAGGAGAAATGGGAGTTCCAGCATTCCCTGTCTCCTGTCTAACGTCCATCCGAAGTACTTCCCTGGTCGATTGGTGTCTACATTCTTCTCCTAAGAGGAGGAGATTTTAGACACTGTCTACCTTCGGTGTCATTTCTACTACAACTTTTTGAATGCACTTTTTTTCACAAACAACGCTTTCGTTTGTAACTCTGTCTCTGGAGGATCTACAGATCTACAGAAGCTAAGGCTAACAAAGACCCTAAGATCCACTCTAAGGTTAACCCGAGAGAAAGGAAAGAGGAGGGGGTTAAAAGAGGAGAATAAAGGGTTAAGTAAGTAGCAAAACCTATCATTCGTGGGTTAACATTCATACAGAAAAAGAGAAAGAAAGACTCCCCATCATCATCCGCCAGCCACTGCCGACAAATCGGAAAAATAGTCGAAGAGAATAGGAGAGGCGTGAAAGATGAAAAAAGTAAAATAAGAACACTTACAAACCATGCAAACACAGTCTCAACTCACTGTCATACCATGCAAACTACAGACATGCAAGTAAAGAGAGTTACAGACATGCAAGTAAGGTGAGGATAAGAAAAAAAGAAGTAGGTAGAGTATAACAAAAAGTAGGTTAGTTGACGCTACGAGCTACATCTACGTTCGTGTTAGTCTAATTTTTTTTTTATAATTTTATTGCTGGCATCACACGCTGGCATGTCACAAGCTGGTATTAATCGTGAACAGACTCATCCTCGACCACCACCCTTAGAGCTCCTGTTGCTAAGTGTTTTTATTTTAAATAACATTAATATTTTTAAAATGCCTGTCTAAACGGTTCTTAAACATATTAACGCTGGTAGAGTTAACGACTGACGCGGGAAGATTATTCCATTTATCAATTACTTTAAACGTAAAGAAGTTTTTAGCGATATTAGTAATGAAACGTCTGCCACGCAACTTAAATCCGTTATTACTAGTATTGCTATTATCGAAAGTGAACAGTTTGTCAAAATTTACGTTATCGATTTTATGGTAAATCTCTAGGAGCGCTCCATTTTTCAGTATTAAACATACACTCATAAAACATATACCATTTGAAAGCTCACATTTTTCTGAGTCTAAAAATGTAGTAATCCAAAAGTACCAATAGCAAATAAAAAGTAACTAGGTTTAAATATAAAACCCTATACCGATGAATTTGTGATGCGTAATCTTTACGGGGGCTCCGCCCCCGTACCCCCGAGACCCAAATTATACAAATGATAATGTAATAACATATTCATGTTAGGTTAGGTTAGCGTAACAATTACCAAAAATACCATCTTACAACACAGACTGAAGATTTATAACTTAGACAACCTTTATAATGTAATTAATTACGTCACGCGTCAAACAATTAAACCTAGTTACTTTTTATTTGCTATTGATACTTTTGGATTACTACATTTTTAGACTCAGAAAAATGTGAGCTTTCAAATGGTATATGTTTTATGAGTGTATGTTTAATATTGAAAAGATAAAAACATCCAATGCTTTCTCTTCATCTAGGGCACATGACGAATCAAGTTCTCAAAGTCAGAAACCACACGAACAGCACGTCATAATTCTATCACAAACACGACCAAACTGAATCCAATTAGAAAAAAAAATAGACAGAACAGAATCCAACCATTAAGTCGCAGAGTAGCGAAAAAATAGCCCAATCAGGAAAAATATTTTACAAAAAAGTACATTATAGCCAAAACAGGAAATATTCACTATAAAAATGTAACTTGTAATTTTTTCTATAATCTTGCATTTGCTATTGATACTTTTGGATTACTACATTTTAGACTCAGAAAATGTGGCTTTCAAATGGTATATGTTTTATGAGTGTATGTTTAATATTGAAAAATGGAGCGCTCCTAGAGATTATTCGATTTTATTAACGACGATTTTAACTTCAATAAGCTCCCACCTTAATCTAGTTTCGAGTGAATGCAAGTCTAACTCTTCAATCCTATCTTCATAAGGCTTGTTGCGCAATGACGAAATTATTAGTTGAACCATTTCTAACCTATCAATATCCTCACGCAAATACGGGCACCAAAAGTGAACGGCATATTCTAAATGAGGCCTGACTAGGGACTTGTAAAGGGGCAATATAATGTTCTTCGATTTAAATTTGAAATTACGCGCTATGAAGCCTAACATCCTATTAGCTTTTGCGCAAGACTCCAGGCACTGGTTCCTAACTTTTAAATCCTTAGACACGCGTACGCCTAAATCTACTTCCTCTTCAACGCTCGCTAACGCTCTATCATCCATCGTGTACGTGTAATTATTGTTACGAGAACCTATATGCAAGACTTTACATTAGTCTACGTTAAATTGCATCTGCCACTTATCCGTCCACTCCATAATCCTATTTACATCGTCTTCGAGCCTATTTCTATCGTCCACGTTAACAACCTTACCGCCTATTTTAGTATCGTCCGCGAATTTTGACACGTTACAGGTCAATCCTACATCTATGTCGTTAACCCTTTCATACCTGATTTTCGTTTACTTTTCATGCCACAAAAAACACGTGTTATATCTCCAGAATGACTAAAATCTCATAAAATGGTAGCATTTACGCCCATACGGCATGAAAGGATTAATGTAAATTACGAATAGCAATGGGCCTAACAGTGAACACTGTGGGACACCACTATCTACATCCAACTACCCCGATTCACACCATTAACAACGACCCTCTGTCTCCTAGCACGAAGCCATTCCTCTAACCAGTTAGCAACCTGACCGCGTATACCGTGTGCTTTAATCTTCACAATTAATCTTCTATGCGGAACTGTATCAAACGCTTTTTTAAAATCTAAATAAATAACGTCAGCAGCTCGATGCCTATCGTATTCGTGCACTATTTCGTTATAAAATTCTAACAAATTAGTTAAACAAGATCTATGGCGTCGAAACCCATGCTGACTACTATTAATCAAATCTCGACTTTCTAAGTGATCGATGATACGATCCTTAACTACGGATTCCAAAAGTTTACCGACAATGGACGTTAAGCTAATGGACCTATAATTGCTAGGTACTGTGCGGTCGCCTTTTTTAAAAATAGGCGTGACGTTAGCTAATTTGAAGTCTTCAGGAATAATCCCCGTTTCAGTGACTGATTAAAAATCTTCGTTAAGGGGCCTACAATAACGTCTTTCAAATCTTTCAATGTCTGGGATAAAACGCGTCAGGGCCTGGAGCCTTGCTAACTTTTAGCCTATCGATATAATGCGCAATCTCACCCTCGTAAACAGTTATTTCATCCAAAATAGTCTCGCTACTAAATGGAACGATATCGTCACGTCGGGGACATTATTTACGTCTTCTACGGTAAAAACTGTCGCAAAAAAGTTATTGAAAATACCCGCCATCGCCTGAGCGTCAGAAGCCAAAGCGCCATTATCCACTAGAGGGCCTATGTTATCTTTTACGGCTTACGATTACACTGGTATGCATATGAATTTTTTTGTCTGCTGTGAGGGTTTTTTCAACTCATATTATATAATTCGACCATGCTGAATTCGAAAATGACATTGGTTTTCCTCAATCAGGTCAGGTTTTTTCTCTATTGGCCATTTATTATAAGTCCAATTTTATCCCCAAATTTATTGATTTTTTTAGCTTAAACACTGTAGATACGAGTAATATTATAAGAACACTCGTGAAAAATGAAAACATTGTGTGAATAAATACTTTTATTCATACAATGAATATGGAAAAAAGTTTATTGAGGAAGGAATGAAGTTTTTTTGGCTTTCCGTCTGTGTTTTTCTTCGGGCACGTCTCGCTTCAAACACCAGCAATAGTCCGCCAGCATATTGATATCCCAGTTTCCCTGGTACCTCTCTTCCATTATTTTGATATCTTGGTGAAATCGTTCACCCTGTTCCTCACTATAATCCCCGCAATTTTCAGGAAAATAGTCCAAGTGGGACCACAAAAAGTGCATTTTTATGGACATGCGCGACCCATGAGCTTTGAAAGCTTCCATCAAGTTTTCGACAACGGACTCGTATTCTGGACTTCTACGCTTGCCAAGAAAATCAGTGACAACTGATTTGAATGCCTGCCAGGCATTCTTCTCAGTTGGAGTCATTGCGTTTTCGAACTGAGTATCCTTGATCAAAGTTCGAATTTGAGGACCATCAAAAACCCAGCATTTAGTTTAGCATCAGATATATGAGGAAATTTACTCTCGAGATATCGGAATGCTGAACCCTCCTTATTCATTGATTTGATGAAATTTTTCATCAAGCCCAGCTTAATATGAAGTGGTGGGAGCAAAATTTTTGTTGGTGGTACAAGGGGCACTGAAACGACATTATGCGACCCAGGTTCAAAATTCTCTCTGGATGCCCATTCACGCTGTGCATAGTGCTTCTCATCCGCTCGGCTATCCCATTTGCAGAGGAAACATGGGTATTTCGTGTATCCCCCTTGCATTCCCAATACAAATGCCACAATCTGAAAAAAAATGAAAATATTTAAAGAATTTAGAGAATTTGTTCTATCAGATAAAAAAATCTATGCATTGGACTGTATCACTTCTGTGGGGAAGTTAAGTGTTCTTATACGCTCTCAAATAACCTTTGGAAAAACAACATAGTCAATAGCAATAGTTTACTTATGATATTAGTATTACCTTCAAATCTCCACAGATCCTCCAGTTATGTTGGTCGTATACGAGAGCATCCAGTAAAATTTTCATGTTATCGTAGCTCTCAGTAAGTTGTACGGAATGTGCTACAGGGACTGATGCAACCCTATTCCCAATGTTGAGAAGTACTGCTTTCAAACTTCGTTTAGACGAGTCTATAAATAGCCTCCATTCTGATGCGTTATATGGCAGGCCCAAGGATTCGATTAGCCCCTCAACATTGCAGCAGTACACTAAGGAAGAGGTATTTTCGTGCACTGCAAAAAACTTGCGGAATTCTTCCTCTCGTTTCCTATACCAGGAGAATGTTGTTCCCGGAGCCAGCAAGTTGTCCTCTCGAAGTCGTGAGCCCAAGATCTCGGCAGCTAATTTGGAAAGTCCTAAATCCCTGGTAAGATCATTAAGTTTGGCCTGGTTGAGAGGCCTCGGCTCATTTGAAGCGGTATTTTGAGGTATATACGACTGGGACTGGTCATTGGCATTGGTCATTGATTCATCATCAGAATCATCGAAGTCCAGGGTTTGAGGTGGGTCGGGTATTGGAATTCCAGGACCATGGGGTACAGGTCTCATAGCAGAAGGAATGTCAGGGTATACAACAATGTGTTTATTCTTCTTGTTAACTCCTGAAAATAGAAACACAGAAACATGGATATAAAACTTGCATATGAAATAGAAGAAGCATTCAGACAGTGGCGGCTCGTGAGGGAAGGCTGCGGTCTGTAAGATATGAAATAGGTCGATGGAGTCTGTATATTTTCTTTCTTTTTCATTCATATTGTCCCTTCGGGGACAATATGAATGAAAAAGAAAGAAAATATACAATCATTGTATATGTAAATGTAACTTGTATAACAATATGTATGTGTAAATGTATTTTCTATAACAATATGTAAATGTATGATTACCATTATGGTGAATATTACTATATATGGTGAATATTATGTAATGTTTCATACGAGGATTTCAAAATATTTAAGAAAAATAAATTTATAAGCCCACCTTGGAGGTTTGTCATGCAGAAATAGCAATCTGTCACGTGATCCTTTCCTTCTCTCCAAATCATGGGAATTCCAAAAGGCAAAGATTTCGCTCTGCCTTTGCTCCATCTTCTCAAATTTTCAATGCACGTCTTGCAGCACATATGAGGGGCGAAATTTTTGTCCTGGTCCCCTAGCTTAATTCCAAAGTATGCTCTATACATTGTCTTCACAAATTTAGTGATTTGGGACTGGTTATTTGGCATGGTAACCGTCCCACATATGTAGCAGAATCTATTGGGATCATTTTTACACGCTCTATTCATTATGAAATATTTTATCTATATGCCTGAAAAGTAAAAAAAGATATTATACAAGTGAAACAAGTGATGATAGATGTTACTGTTCCAATTCCGCTTTGACAAAATCACGAAAAATTCTATTTTACTTATGAGGCCATAGCCGGATAACCTGAGCTGATTGAGAAAAACGGATTGCAGATTCGAAATCAGCAGGAAAACTCTATAAGAATCACTTACAAAACCCTTGACAGCAAAATTGATGCATACCAGTGTTATTTGACGTATTCAAAAAACTTTTTGGATTATGTTTACTATCCGCAGCTATAAGTATCTCTAAATTACGCTTAGCATTCCTAACTGATCTTTTAACCTGACGTCTAAGCTCGATATATCTATTAAAGTTAGCTGCCGTGCCATTGCGCTTATTAAGTCTATACGCTCTGTTACGCTCGTTTATGAACTCGCCTATTTCCCTAGTCCACCACTTGGGCCTACCATGATTTCTAGCGCGCTTGGGCCTACGAGGAATAAACTCCCTTTCATATTCATAAAACTTTCTTTAAACGCCTCCCAACGCAAATTTGTGTCATTACCCATAAATAAGTTATCCCAGTCCACTACTCTCATCCTATCGCAAAACTATCAAAATTAGCCCTACGAAAATCAGGGACTTCTATTACGTTACTATCCTTAGTGTTTTCTATCAATAACTTAAACCTAAGAATTTGATGATCACTACATCCTAAACTCTCGCCTACTTCTAAACCTTCGACTATATTTCGCCGTTCGTCATCACCATCTAAAATATTGTCACCGCGCGTTGG
Source organism: Bathynomus jamesi (assembly GCA_023014485.1). Classification (NCBI taxonomy): domain Eukaryota; kingdom Metazoa; phylum Arthropoda; class Malacostraca; order Isopoda; family Cirolanidae; genus Bathynomus; species Bathynomus jamesi. Next base: position 1,637,210 of record JAJOZX010000220.1, on the reverse strand, counting down.
TTCGGTAACCATCTGTCGTAAAAATTATCTCCATGAACTCAATCAATCTCAAACCCTCCTCATTACCAGTAAAAGTCTCGTAATTAACATTAGGGCAGTTAAAGTCTCCGACAATTATACTATTCCGATTGTCAATAAAGTTACCAAGAAGTGAGTAAAATCTAGTATCGGTATCGAGGGGTTGAACGGGAGGTCTATAAACAACAACAAAATTAAAACTAATACTACGCGCCCTAACTTCAACGCATATCGCATTAATTGCTGCCGGAAAATCTATCTTAACCTCGATAGCCCTAAGGGAATTACGAATGTACAGCAAAACGCCGCCACCAATCCATGTAACCTATCATTAGTAAAGAGTTTAAAACCCGGTATATCAAGTTCCCCAACAAGTCCCGAGTCACGGTATTTAACCACGTTTCAGTGATAGCAACTATATCGTAGTTGCCGGAATAAATTATCGCCTTAAATTCGTTTAATTTATTTCTAATACTACGCGCGTTACAATAAAAGACGTTTAAGTTATTTTTTACCACGGGCGGCGTTTTAAACTATTTTCACGTCGGGCCCACGTTTCCGACCCACAACGTTTAAAGAAGGCTTCGACCTATACAGCTTTCGAACGTTTTCGTCAATTAACCTACCTAGCTAATTACCTATTTCATTAAAATGCACCCCCATCTTTTATAAAAAGGCTAGGATCACTGAATTCGGACCACAGCTTTACGAAGGGTACATTTTCCTCAGCACAAACTCTCCTAATTTAGTATTCAAAAATATCGTTTTGACGTAATCCTAAGACCCAACCGTGCCTAGGGGTAATACCTAGAACTAAAGACCTATCTGACCTCGCCTTCAGGGACCTAATTAACCCCCTATATCTCTCCAAAAGGTCAGGCACTCTCGTATCGGGCCTATACGAGTCGTTGCCCCCTACCATCGTCACCAACATGAGTGACGGGAGGCAACGTCAATCCTATCCACTTCGTCTCTAACTCTGTCAACCCTGGCCCCTGGGAGACAGACCCTCCTCCTCTTGGTTGGATGCCGTTCAACGAACTCTGTGTCCATATGGCGCACTAAAGAGTCCCCAATTAAAATAGTTTCCCCCTCATTCACGTCCCTTTCCAAATGGGCGAAAGGGTTCGAAACCTCGATAGGGGGGGGGATTCCTATCACCTAACGTACGCGGCCTAGCTCCACCCTTAACTTCTCTAATCCTCCCCATCTACTAATCTCGGACCAACCTTAACCCCTTCCTCAACTCTATCCAACCTTCCCGATAAGCTACCTAAACTAGAAACTAGGTTACGCACCTCACCCTTCAAATTACTAACGTCTTCAACGTTCGTATTGGTTCGGCTTTCGTCAACCGTAGCCCTACCCCTGCCCTCATCAAGCGTTGCAAGTCTTTCGGTTACCTCACGTACACTACGTTTTATGTCAACTATTTCCTCCCTTAAATAGCAAAAGAAACAAACTGATCTCTCGGTAATCGTCATAGGACCGCCGTTATAATCTTTAAAATCTGTATACACTGGCTTACCCGACACCTAACACACGACGCTTTCTGCGACGGCATCGCGCAAGTTAAATTAGTTTATAACCGTCACAAGTTTAAGTTAAGTTGAGCCTGCACACTATGAAAACTTCTAAATCGCTAAAAACCATTAATATTCAATTACTTAACTATAACAATGTGAATATAAACGCAAGTATATAAAATTCAAAACTTTCCAAAAGTAAAATTATCAGCAATATGCAAAAGTAGTAGCAATATGAGAGAGCTCAGGAAATGCTGAGATGGATATTTTATGCACGAAGCCTAAAACTGGTTCTCATAAAAATGAGAACGACACATTAAAATGTTTGGTGAACTTTGGGCATTGGCCCGTTGGCAATTTCATTTATAGCGAGTTTAAATAACTATTATATTTAATTTTTTTTTTCACACTCTAAGACAGTTTTCAGCTTATCTTTAAATCCATCAAAATTCTCATATACAGTGTATATATATATATATATATATAATTATATATATATATATATATATTAGGGTGGTTCACAAGCATAGGGAAAATTTAGCATCTGAGATTTCACTTTTGGGTCATTGTTGCTTTTGTTCCTGCACTTAGTGTGAATAACTGTGTGAAGTATGGTTGGTCTACGGTGTCGTTAAGAGGTCGCTCAATCATGCATGACGTGTCTCACTAATGACTGAATACTATAGTATGAATAAATTTGGCTTCTTCTTTTGTAGGCATGTGTAGAAATGCCGCCGAAGCAATCAAAAACACGGTCTAGCAGTGAGGTGTGGTTACTAGGGAAGGCGGAGGAGAAGTTAACTAGGGCAGGACTCCCTACCAAGCTTCAAGTCCTCCGGAAATTCATGTTCCACCATCTGGAGGAGAGGAAGACAGAATATAACAGTGCGGTGATGACCATTGAGGCTTTGATCCCGTTTTGGACAAAAGCAAACGTTCCAATGACGGATACCAGATACGCTGAGAAGAAGCTCCTGAAATTGTACGAGCAATGCAAGGGGCTGAAGAAGAACCGCACAAAGAATTTCCCATCCTACAGAATGAAGGAGGACATATTTCGCGGAGACCTTGACGATGTGTTCGATCTTTCACTTCATGATGCCCTCGAGACCATGATGAATGAGGAGGACAAGAACTTCCTTGTCGCTCAGCTCGATAATCCCACTTCCTCCAGCTTTGGCCCGATTGACAAGAAAATGGCTGACCAACAAACGAGGAAGAGGATTCGGTGTGAGGCGGAGATGAACCGAGAGGAGAAGGCCAAGCGCGAGGCGGATGCGAGATGGTCCCAGGGAGAACTGGAGGCTTCTAGTTCAAGCACGAAAACGTTCCACTCCTAAGCGATTGAAGTCTGTGATCACGCCTGACATTTCCTTAGCCTTGGATCGCCACAACATCAGTGACAGGAAAGGAATAGCAGTGGTCGCAGCAACTATTAAATCGCTGGGGCACAACTTGGACGAAGTGTCAAACTCACGCAGCACCATTCGTCGCGTGAGACAATGTACACGTGAAGCGGTGTGCCGCGAAGATCAGGCCACTTTCAAGACCCATGAGCCCCTTCTCTTGCACTGGGATAGTAAGCTGCTTACAGATATCTCCCATGGGTTAGAGGTGGTGGACCGTGTGGCTGTGCTTGTAACCGGTAACGGGGAAGAGAAACTCCTTGGAGTTCCAATGGTAGCTGCTGCAACAGGAGCGTCTCAGGCTCAGGCGTGCCTGAAGCTTGTGGACGACTGGTCTTTGAGGGGCAACGTTCGAGGTCTTGTTTTTGATACAACTGCGTCCAACACGGGACTTCATGCTGGAGCTTGTACTCTCATTGAAAAGGAGTTGGGTATTGATCTGGTGTGGATCGCTTGCTGACACCACGTGGTAGAAGTCGGCCTTGCTGCGGCCTTCGGTGCTTGTTTCGGAACATCCAGTGGACCTGAAATTGGCCTATTCAAACGCTTCAAGCAGCACTGGGTTTTCATTGATCGCAGCAAGTTCGAGAGTGCACCCGACAGCCTGTTCATTGAAACAGCAGAGCAGAGGAAGGAAATGGTCTCCTACTACAAGGAGGCTGTCAAGAAGAAGAGCCAGCGGGACGACTATAATGAACTGATGCTTCTCTGCCTCCTTTTCTTGGGAGGGAAGCTTGACGGTCCTGTGAGAATTCGAAGCCCTGGAGCCATGCACCATGCGCGATGGATGGCCAAGGCCATTTACACGCTCAAGGTGTTCCTATTCAGAGATCAATTCACCTTGCTTCAGACCGAGAAACGGAACATCGAGGAACTAAGCCTGTTTATCACGCTCCTTTACGGCCGCTACTGGAACGAGGCCAGTGTTGCATACATGGCTCCATTGAATGACATCACTTTCTTGCGCCAGCTGAAAGCTCACCCAGGAAAGACGAACGACGCGGCATTTGCCGCGATGAAGCACCATTTGTGGTTCATTTCTGAGCACTTAATCCCTTGGCACTCTTTCATCCTCGAGTTCACGCGTCCACGAAGGAGAGGATTGCTCACAACATCGTAGCTGTTCCCGAAAAAAGAAAAGGACTCAAGCGCGTGGACGGAAAAACGTTCTCCTCGAGTAATCCCTTGGAATTCTATGCCACCAAACGTTCAGCAATCTTCTTCAACCTCGTCATGCAGCACGGAAGTGAACAGGCGCAATCATTCCTGTCCAAGACACCAAATGATTGGAACACAGATCCAGCTTACCAAGGAATGAAGGAACGTGTAGAGAAGATGGTAGTGGTTAACGATTGCGCAGAAAGAGGAGTTGCGCTCATCAAGGCTTTCAACAGCACAATCACGAAGGATGAAGCGCAAAAGCAGTACCTTCTCCGCGCAGTTGCTCAGCACTGTAAGGAATTCAAAGAGCCGACTAAAACTGGTCTCAAGAAGACCTAAAGATCTTCAACTGTGTGCATTATTTGTTCCGCTGTTATAATTTCATAATATATTAATATATAATATATATATATATATATATATCCCCGCAAGGGGGTTCTAAGCTCGTGCTCTTGAGTGCTCTTTGTGCTCGTTTGTACGTGCTTGGGTCCTGGAGGTTTCACGTGCGCCCTCCCGGCCCTAGCACCCAAGGATGATGGGGCTCGACCCTGCAGTCCTTGGTCTTTTTCCACTTCGACTGTCCCCTCCACCCTTTCTTTTTCCTCTGTCTTTCCTCTCACTTTTTCTTTGTTTTTCCGCTGAGATATGCCCTTTTAAATAGAGGCGAATCGGTTCTTCCCGAACTTAAAATATATATATATTTATATATATATATATATGTATATATACATATATTATATATTATATTATTATATAGTCATAAATTGTCAAGTCATTGTTCAAATTGTTTCATTTTGAGCGAGTGCATAAAAAGGTCCAAGAGCAAAGATAATTGGCACGTTTATTTGTGTGGGGGAATAGAATAAGGGCAGATGTGACCGAATTTAAAATTCCAAAAAACGCTGTTGTGGACCACCCTAATATATATACAAAATAGATATATGTAATATAGTATATACAGAAAAGAAAGAAAGTAGTTTTGTGGTGAGAGGACCAAAACTGTTTAATCAGCTGCCCAAAGACCTAAGAAACACGAACGGAGTTGCAGTGGACATCTTCAAAAGAAGACTAGACGCCTGGCTCAGAACAATCCCCGATGAGCCTGGCGTACCTGGCTATGTGAGGTGGAGCGCACAAGAAACCAACTCACTACTTCACCAGGCCAATTCGAGAGGAGGGGCGATAAACTTGACCTTCGCGAAATGAGGACTCATCGCGCGGAACCTTTGTAAGGTTGTAAGGTAAGGTAAGGTACAGTACTTGTATGTACTGAAGTTAATATATCTCTATGTTGTGGAATGCTCTGATCGTATTTGTTGAGGCAAAGTATCTACTGGGTCGAAGTTTTAATCCTTCTAAATTACGAGGGTACTTCAATAAGTATCCGCACTTTTTATTTTAGTGATAATATAGTACAGTATACATAATATATACTCGTAACAACGAGCCAAACTGAGATCTATAGGTTTATTTAGGCTAGTAACAGTATAGGCTTATTTAGGCTACTCGTAGCTGTCACATATCGTACGAGTAGTGAGCATGGCTGCGCCGCTTTCAATTTGTACTCAGGAAGAAAAAAGATCCGTGGTTCGTTCTTTGTGGGCAGAAGGTGTGAAAGGAGCCGAAATTCACACGTGTTTATGTGCTCAGTATGGGAATAATGCGTTACCACGACGAAGTGTGTACGAGTGGATTCAAATGTTCAAGGAAGGTCGGACATGTGTGACAGATGCTCAGCGCTCAGGACGACCGTCAACATCAACCAGTGGTGACAAACAGGAAGAACCCAGAGCCATGATTTTCGATGACAGAAGATTAACAATAAAAGAAATTTCATCTTCATGAGACATCAGTCAAGGGTCAGCCTATTCGATAGTTCATGACATTCTTGGCTTTCACAAGGTTTGTGCAAGATGGGTGCCGAAACAGTTGACAGAAGAGCACAAGCGTAATCGTATGGACGTCTGCTCTCGTCTTTTGGCGCGGTATCATAATGAAGGTGAAAACTTTTTGGAGGGTATTATCACTGGAGATGAAACCTGGATCCATCACTATGAACCAGAAAGCAAACGACAGAGCATGCAATGGAAGCATCCAACATCTCCCGTTGCAAGGAAGTTCAAAGCGCAGCCGTCAGCAGGTAAAGTTATGCTAACACTGTTTTGGGATAAACAAGGCCGTATCCTAGAGCGTGGAACTACAGTAACAAGTGCATCGTATTCTGACATGCTTCGGAATGAATTAAAGCATGTAATTCGCACAAAACGGAGAGGGAGATTGTCGGAAGGTGTTATTCTGTTACACGACAATGCGCGCCCTCATACCGCTGCACAGACCAAAAAATGCCTTCAAGAACTTAAATTTGAAGTTCTCGACCATCCAGCCTATAGTCCAGACCTGGCACCTTCGGATTTTTACCTGTTTGGACCACTAAATGACGCTTTGAGAGGTCAGCGATTCCAAGGCGATGATGACCTGAAGGAGGCGGTGCATGACTGGCTACGCACACAGCCGAAAACATTTTTTTGTGATGGCATTAGGAAGCTTGTAGATCGCTGGACTAAGTGTATTGAGAAACAGGGAGACTATGTTGAGAAGTGATGTGTTTATATCCATCAGATGTGAAAATAAAATTGTGAAAATAAAAAGTGCGGATACCTATTGAATTACCCTCGTACATTTTTCATTGTCGGTGTATTTTATCTTCTTTTGATATTCTGATGACAAATAAGTAATGATAGCTACAGTATATCAAAGCATCTTTTCATTCTGAGCACTTAATGCCACATTAGTAACTGCATTTCACCTCATAATAATACATTCTGTTTTATACGTGAAAGAGGTTCTTTAGGGGTAGCCATTACACTTTTAAAGAAAAAGTTATTTCATTTATCTCTTTCGCGGTGCTTCCATATTCCTATTCCTCTAAAACAGGGGTTCTTAACCTCTGGGTCGCGACCCAAACTTGGGTCATTAAATTGCCATTTATCATTTATTTATGTTATCCCCAATCATTTTACCATTATTATTTATTTTATTATCTATTACGAGTGAACTGTTTGAAGGCATTGGTCGCCGAGCTAGCCCCGTGACCAGAATTTGAATCGCAGCCTAAAAAGGTTAAGAACCACTGCTCTAAAAATATTTTTATTTTGCCTCACTTATCTATTGTTCATATAATCTTTTCATTATTTCATCCATGATTATAAACTATACAGGGTGGCCCAAAAATCCCAATCAGTTATAATTAAACCGAAAATACAAAAAATCAAGCAAAGTAAAAAGCTTATAATAAGTTTAGAAATATTTATTGATTATTTAGAAAAATTAAAATTCAATTTTTTTTATTATTTTTAAAATTTTATTTAAAAAATCTGCTAGATGGATTTTCGCTTTAATTATAACCGATTTGGGACAAATGGGCAACCCTTTAGTATTATACGGGGCCTCAGTTTCTTTGTATAATATTTTTTGTTTTTTCACCTAAAACTCTTCGCTGTCCTTTTTTTCTCACTCTGTCCCTCCTCTATTTCCAATTTCTCTGATTGTATGATTTTCACTTCTACATCTTTGCCTTGAGTGAGTGACCTTTTGCATTCAATACTGCGCTTATTTCATTTAGAGCAGGGCATTTTTCTTCTCTTCCAATGTTACGTTCAGTCTGGACCTTGCATTTGTTTTCAGCATGCGTTTGACACATACAAATGATGACAGTATTTTTTAGTTTATCGTTTGTCCTTTTATTGCTTTTCTGTCTTTTCTTCTGGAAGTTTATGGCAACGTAATATTTTGCTAAATATTTTGTTAAATATACAATTCACTCTTGTAGATTCAGCATTCTTCATATGACGAGCAAGTATTGCGATGGGATATCAATCCAAATTATTTAATTTTCTAATTTTTTAGTTCGTCACACACTTACACACTTAAGCTAGCTCATTCTTCGGTCTTTACGTTCTCTGCATCCTTCTCCGCTTATATAAACGAAAATACAGTGTTCAAAAAGACTTTTAAATATTTGTAAACTATGGCAGTACGATAAGTTTTTTTACTTATTTTTGTCTATGGCAGTTATGAGGAAACTACGTCAATGAAAACCGTCACCATACAAAAATGGCGATTGCAGAGAAGTCACAAATGCGTGTTATGGTTAGCTAAGTATGAATCTACAATAACAGTTCATAGAAAATTTAGAAAACAGTATCAAATCTACTTTGTTAATGCGTATTAACTAATTTTTATTATCGAATTCGTTAGAATATCCATCCCGGAGAAATGCTTTTTGTAAGATTTTAAAAAGACCGAAAGCAATCCAAAAGAGTTCTCCAGCTCTCCCATTCGTGAAATTTTAAGTTTTCCTATTGTAAGTTGCTTCTTGTATTCAGCACTTAGTAAAACCTTGAACAAAATTTGTCTTTCCTTGTGAAGCTGTGAAAGTCTTCGTTACGTATAATACAAATGAGAAACGTTTCACTTATAATTTTCTTACCTAGTGTTGAGTACACTTACTAAATACCTTTGGATATTAATCTCCTTCAATTAGAGAGAAGTTCTTAAGTGCCACATAAAGTGTACTCGATCCTGGACTAAAATCGAGTCATGGCGAAGACTTTGTAATTTCTGACTTCCCTTGTGGGTCTTAATTAATTAGGATTGCATGTTAAGCTGTAGGTTTAAGGTGGGGAAATTTGACCTTCGTCAGAATGGACAATTCGGGGGAAGAAAAACTAAGGTTCTTTAAACTAAGCTTATATATATATATATATATATATATATATATATATATATATGCAGGGCCGGATCTAGAAGTTGCGAGGCCCTAGGCAGATCTAGAAATTGCGAGGCCCTAGACCTATATATATGAAAATATGGACTTAATTATCGGTACTATACCAGCAATATTAGAATCCCGCATAGACAGAACTATGCCAGCACTTAAAAATTAAACCAAACCAAATAATCACGCATGGAAATTGTATAAGAAATATAAATAAACTATACAAATAAGTATAAATTATAATATGAATCAAGATTTGTATCGAAAATATAAGACAATGATTTCTAAGATTTATATAATATTATAGGTAATGACTTTAAATAGTATACAAACGTTTTTCATATGTGATGTATAAGAGATGTTGACATTTCATTTTTTTATAATAGTGCGCGATCGACTTATCAGGCTAAATATTAATGCTTTAATATTTGGTTCAGATGCTCCTTGAATATTACAGCAATGCTTTTCTACTTTTCTTCGAGCTAAACTCTTCAATTAATTGAGAATAATCTAATGAATTTGTTATATCGTTTTCTATTGATAACATAGCTAATGATTGCAATCTCGCTTGAGACATGGTGGAACGCAAATATGTTTTAATAAGTTTGAGACGCGAGAAACTTCTTTCAGCCGAAGCAACAGTAACTGGGATGGTTAATACTATTCGAAGTGCAACATAAACATTAGGATAAATCTCACTTAGTTGTTTTTGCACTATATAAACAAGGGCATTTCCGAGATCTGTTTTCTCAGGTATAAACCTGCAAAGTACTTTAAGTTCTTCATAGAGTTCTAAATCATTAATATCACTTGAACAGAACGCGCAAAACGGCTTGAGTGAGGCCCCCTTTGGCGCGAGGCCCCCTTTGGCGCGAGGCCCTAGGCGATCGCCTAGTTCGCCTATAGCTAAATCCGGGCCTGTATATATATGTGTGTGTGTGTGTGTGTGTGTGTGTGTGTGTGTATTATTCATGGATGCATTCATAGTTTAACTGGAAGTACGAAATGTTAAACATCTTCTTACATAGGGCATCATTCAGCCCATACTCCCATTTGAGGGTACGAGCACATCGCATATATAGTATATAATACATATTGTAAAGAACGACGCTTTTTTAGAAGAGTGTCCGCACAAGTGGAGAGGACAAAACGAGAAATGAAAAATGAGGCACCTCCCAGGAATCGAACCCGGAATCATCCGATTGCAGGTCAGATATGCTAACCATTACACCAAGAGCCTCCACGCCCTCAAAGCTCGTAATTTACGAGTAATGGTTAGCATATCTCACCGGCAATCGGATGATCCCGGGTTCTTGGGAGGTGCCTCATTTTTCATTGCTCGTTTTCTCCTCTCCTCTTGTGTGGACACTCTTCTAAAAAGCGTCGTTCTTTACATTATGTATACTGTGTCGTTTGCAGTTAAAATGTGTGTGTGTGTGTGTGTGTATATATATATATATATATAGAGTCTATATATATAAAACGGATGTGCATAAAAAAAGGGTATATTTTAAAAAGGCTATAAAATCAACATTTGGCATTTAATTTTAATAAAACTTCTACACAATAAAACAAAAGTATTTATCTATAAGCAAACAAGTTTTCGGACTAAAATATCAAATAATTCAAATTCTATCAACATTTAACGAAAGTATGATTTTTCTACTTAACAGGCAAACATTATTAAACCTTTTTAATATTTTTTTATAAAAATAATTTTTTACATAAAATTTACCTGAAATTATTAAAAAAATTGTTCGATTGAACAAACATGCGAGTCCCTGAAGATCAATAAAGCCTTAGCCTGAAAAATTATTACCGGGTAGTATGATCCAATTAAATTAATGATCTGGCAAAATTCATTTGAAGTTGGAACTGAAGAAAAACTTAAATGGTTTCTAAATGGAGTCTCTACTTCACTCAAGTAGCTTTAATGACGAATTACTGCAGCAGGATGCTCAACCGAAGTGGTTTATAAAATAAGAAAAAGCCTTTGAGATGCCCCCGCCGGCCAGATAATAAATAACTAAGAGAGGCGAGAAACCTCCTCGGTCAAAGTCAACGACAGGAATGGGAAGGAGAGGACCTCCTCTGCGAGTGGTGACTGTCGTAAGAATGACGTAAATTTTCGTTAAGAAAGAATTAAATGGTTAATAATTTTCAGGGGATAGATTGGGGGAGTTTTAGCTCCTCGTGAAGAATTTGCAATCATTTGATTATTGAATAAAATTACTTAATTTTGCTAAATACAAAATTTTAACTGGCGACATAATGTCGGGACTGGGACTGTACACTTATATGAAATACATTATATTAAAGTTATATTAGGTATATTTCATTATGATTACAATATAGCCAGACGAGCTAAATCTAAACGTACATGATAACATTGTTTCATTAAACTAATATTAAAATTACTTGAAACTCCAGCAACAAATATTCTAATATTTGGAGATTTTAATTTCCCATTCATAAAACGAAAGAAAAATTAAATTATATGATATATGTCGAGAAGTTTCATGGCAACATTACAAAAGATGATAGAACCCAAGCAACACTGCTATTAGATATTATGGAACAATACGCCCTTACCCAGGAAATCTGTGAAGCCACAAGAAAAGAGAACGTTTTGGATTTAATTTTGACAAATAACAATGAGATAATAATAGATAAAAAGGTAATGCACACAAAGTTCTCCGACCATAACCTCATCGATATACAATTGAAGTTAGACCCAGAGGTCCGAAAACACATCCCAGAGAGTCAGAAGGGATATTTGAAAGCTTAAACATAAACTCAAAGAAAGTAAATTGAGGAAACGTAAATAAAGATTTAAAGAAAGTAAATTGAGGAAACGTAAATAAAGATTTAAAGAAAGTAAATTGAGGAAACGTAAATAAAGATTTAAAGAAAGTAAATTGGGAATTGCTACTTCACGAGAAGACTCCACAAGAAATACTATGTATAATAGAGACTGAAACCAAACCTATAATACTGAAACATATTCCACGATGAGAGAAAAGAAAACGTAGCAAGCTCGAGAGAAAAATCAGGACACTATTCAGGCAACGGAGACAAATCGTAAAACATCTCCACAGATGCAAAACCGATGAAAAGAGACTAAAACTAGAGAGGAAACTTGGAGAAATAGCAAAGGACCTAAAGCAAACATTCATACATAAGACAAACGAGGAGGAAAACAAGGTAGCAGAAAACATAAAAAATAACCCAAAATACTTCTATACGTTTGCGAAAAGGAAAATGCAGTGTAAGGAGAGTATTGGTCCGTTGATAGACAGGGAGGCCAAATACACAAATGACCAGAAAAAAATGAGCGAACTGCTTAGGGAACAATTTAACTGTGTTTAGTACCCCTAAGTCCGAGATGGAAGTGGAAAACCCAGACGAATTTTTCGACATAGATACAAATCAGCCAAGAACAAATTTTGGCACAAACCTATTAATAGACTTCGAGTTCACGGAAGGAGATACAATTAAGGCTTTATCACAGATGCGAGACAATTCAGCGCCAGGGCCAGACACAGAGAGTGCCAGGTTTCTGAAGAAATGTAAAGAGATTATTGCAAAACCGCTATACTTACTATGGATGAAATCACTCGACACAGGACAAATTCCACTCCCCTTAAAGAACGCGAACATTGCCCCCCTATTTAAAGGTGGTAACAGAGCAAAGCCCAAAAATTATCGGCCAGTGGCTCTCACCTCACACCTTATAAAGTGTTTTGAACGCATAATTAGAGGCAAAACGACCTACTACCTACAAGAAAAAGACTTATACAACCGAAATCAACATGGCTTCAGGGCGGGTAGATCATGCCTGTCACAGCTACTAGACCACCAGGAGAAAATGTTAGGAACATTGTGTCGAGGACAAAACATTGATGTAATATATGCTGACCTTGCTAAAGCCTTCGATAAATGTGACCATGGAATCATAGCACACAAACTTAAGAATACAGGAATTACTGGAAAGCTAGGAAGATGAATATTTCATTTCTTGACGCAAAGAATGCAAAGAGTGGTGGTAAACGGAGTTAAATCGGAAGTTTCGGAAGTCGTGAGCTCTGTCTTACAAGGGACAGTATTAGCTCCCTTGCTGTTCATAATAATGATTGCAGATATTGATGCAGATATTAAGGACAGTATTTCGCAGATGACACAAAGATATGTAAGGAAATAGTGAACGAAGGTGACATAGAAAATTACAAAACGACATTGAAACATTATTCCAGTGGGCAGAAGACAACAATATGAAGTTCAACGAAGAAAAATTCCAACTTCTAAAATATGGTAATAACAAGGAGCTGCAGAATAAAAGGTACAAAACTCTGCAAGACAAACAGATAACACCAAATCCACAAGTCAGGGATCTTGGAGTAATAATGGGAATCATCTGGAGGAGCTTCCGCAGCAGAAAAGCAAACATCATGCTCAAATTATGGAAGAGTCTAGTCATGCCAGTAATTGAGTATTGCTCAGTACTCACATGGACAGGGGGCCATGAAAACGAGGATGGAAAATGCCCTCAGAATACGAGGCTCAAAGCTTTACAATGCCCTACCAAAAGAAGTAAGAAATCTCCAGAACACCGACCTGAATAATTTCAAGAACCAGCTGCACAGATTCCTGTGCGAAGTCCCTGACCAGCCATTCGTGGCTGGCTTCGAGGGCAGGAGATCAGAGAGCAATTCCCTCTTTCACCAAATCCCGCAAATGAGGCGGGATGCTGCAGAGGGGTCGACCGCAGGACGATCCTGAACCGTCGTTCAACCTCACACACACACACACACACACACACACACACACACACACACATTGGTGTTAAGTTATTATTATCATTATCATCATTAGTATTATTAAATTACTATGCTGACGGTGATTTAAGGCCATCTTAGCATGGATGGAAGGGAAGGAAACAGTATATGCAAAAGTACAGTTGCGCTCATTATTCGGAGGACACTCTTGAGAACAGATAGCGACACTTCGTATATATTTGTTGTGTATACTACAAACGGTTGTAACATTTTATGAATGAGTCTGGGAGTGAGTGAGCGCTGATTGGTTGGTCGACTCATGCCAAATGTCCTTAGAACATAATTATTTCCATTCATCACTCTGGCTTGCATATTAATAAGGAAACATATCGGGTGGCCCAAAAAAACGTCTTGAGATTTGAACATCAATAACTTAAAAAATATGCAGTTCACACTTCCAAAATTTACAAAACTTTTACCTCAATCTATTGATGAGCCATCATAAAAATTTCAAACCTCTACATAAAATACTTTTTCCACAGCTGAGAGAACAATGAGGTATGGTGAGAAAAACGAATATCATCAATTGAAATTTTTTTTATTATTCACATCTTATCAACAAATATGATCAATATGTCCGCCGTCCTGCTTACAAACTAATCTTAACCTTTTCTTCCATGACATGATACATTTTCTGATTTCTGTTAATGTTATTTTGTCCCATCATTCGAGTATTTTTTCTTTAATTGCTTTTCTGTAAACTTTTCTGTTTGGCTTTCATAAATCTTCTCTGCTGGAGTGTTCCATATGCAATAATCCATGGGATTGCAATCAGGTGATTACGGGGGCCAGTCGTTTTTTTTTAATGAAGTTGACTACATTCTGCTGTAGATAATCCTGTGTGAGCTTCAGGGCTTCTTTTAAGAAAAATTTAGAACTGCAGTTTTAGAACTAGAATTTATATATATATATATATATATATATATATATATATATATATGTTAACCCCCCCGCTTTATGGCCCTTTGTCGGTTCGGATTCGAAGGGGGTTCTAGTTAGGAGGCTGCAACGGATGTTTCTTCTTTATACTTTTCTATAATTCTTTCTAATTCTTTTCTCTCGCTTATTAATTCTTCTCTTTTTATAATTATCGACTTTTCTTTTATAACTTGTCGACTTACTGACTGAGTTCCTGCAGAGAGCACGGCTCGAAGTAAAAAGATAAAAACTTCTTAAAGTGTGGTTTACTTCTTAAAAATATACAGGTACTTCTCTGAATTTACAAGGGTAGAGGTTCGACCTCTTTCGACCATGGCTCAGGCCGGAATCTAAAAATATATTAAGGAGGCAAGGGGCCTCTGCCCCCCTAATGAGGTGCTAATATGAAGAAGTCTAATAATGAAGTGCCTTAAAATGAAGCGAAGTAATTTTATAAGTAAAGTATAATATAGTCTAATGTTTGGGGGAGACAATCGAAGGTTAAGTTTCCCCCCTTTTTTAAACACATGATTTCAACTAAAAAGAATAAAAAATATAAAAAAACAAATCGCCGATTCTACATTTTTGACGGCAATATCATTTCGTTATAGCCATAAGCACAATTTTGAGTACATGACTGAGTACGTATTAATTCTGGTTCATTACAATTACGATTACAATTATGGATTACAACTACAATTAATTCATATTCACTTATTATTGTTTTAATTACAATTCCATTAAAGTACATTCTTACATTATAAATTAAATCATTACATTTAATTAGTTTCACTGAAGTACATTACAAGTTATTGTTCATTACAGTTTCATTAAAGTACATTACATCAATTACATTATATTAAAGGATTACATTTAATTACAATTTTAGCAAATTGTTAATTGACATATCTACTACTGAAATAATATGCTATAATGTTATAAATTCGAATCAGAGCGAAAGGAGACCTTTTTTCTAGAAGCGTTCAAATTATGCTGTGATGAGTGGAATTTCTGATAATAACTTACTAAGCATTTATGAATATCTTGCGAGGGTTGAACGCACTTGAAAGTAAAAATGAAAAAAATAATACGAGAACGTTTTTTCGCGCTCCCGAACGAACTGCGAAAGTTTTTTTGCATTTCATGACTGACACGAGTAAAGATGATTATTTAATAAAAATTACATACGATAATGGTCAAGCTAAAATATGGACGTATGGGGGCGGGGATATGGTCGAATAATAGTTATATTTATACTACATAACATAAATAATGACTTCTATAGGGTGTACAGTTTTTATTATGATGATATATAAATTTTCATACATTGAATACTAGAGATATGATGAAGGGAAATTAATGACGGGAAAATGTGACGTCATAGTTATTGAATTTGTACGTATAGTACGAATCATTGTTAGGAAGATTTACCAGAACGAATTAGAGACACAGAGTGGGAACGTAAAGGGAATAAAGTTATTTTGTGACGTCATAGTGTATAAGTCATTATTACAAATCGAAATTTTACCCAAAACTCGCTTCTGCGATTTTGGCTTCTAATGTAAAAATGAACATTCGAACATAAAACTATTGTTCATTGTTCACTTTTTACATATATATATAATATATATTATATATATATACACACACACACACACACACATATATATATTATATATTATATATATATATATATATATATATTATATATATATATTATATATAATATATAGTAAATTATATATATTATATATAATTACTATAAACACCTGTATTTTAGAATTGCACACTATTTTTATTGGAACTGCACTTTTTTTTTCAGACCTGCTCAGATTGTGTAGAGCTACACATTAAAAGAAGTCCTGGTGAGCTTGCTAGTATGAGCTGTAGCACCATCTTGTTGGAGTATGAAATCGTTTCCACAATACGACGCCGACAATAAGGCAAAAGATTCTCCTCTAAGAAATTTACATAGGTTTCTGAATTAATTTTTTTATTTTCTGAAATGAAATGAATTTTCGTCTTTCCATTCCACGATACACCTGCTAATACCATGATTTTTTTGGAAAACAATGAAGACGGCCATGGGATGTGGAGGAAAAGGTCTTTTCGTCAGTAAATATCACCCGGCTCCAAAGGTCAAGTCCTTTGTCAACATGTTGCTGAGTAAATCGAAGTCTATTTTCTCGATATTGCTAATTTAACTTCTTCTTGATAGCCGGGTTCCGATGGTGTAACCCAGGTTCATGTAGCCGCCGCCTTATTGTCACTGCCGAAACATCAAGCTGCAATTATTCCCTTATAGCAACAGCATTAGTAAAGGGATGGGCTTCGACAACATCATAGATCCTCCGATCATCCGCAGCAGTTGTTAGTTGAGGTTTCTTCGTTCTGCAGTGATCTCATGGATTCCCTTCCTCTTGCCACCTCTTCAACTATATGTGAACGGTGTTCCCAGAAATTCCAAGTTCTCTTGCAATTTGAGTTGGAGACAGCCCGCTCTCTTTCATGCCGATGATTCTTCTCCTTTCACCAATTTTCTGGTGATGATAATCCATTCTGCAGAGTAGCTGCTTCGATGAGATTCAGGAATAGTGTGAGTTTATTCTCAATCACCATACCTGTTAACACCTCTGTGATGACGTCATGTGGTGTCACGTGATATGTTAAAAGTCAGGTGGAATTGTTGGAATGCGGAAACAGTTTGGAAAATGGTCATTAAGCTGCTACACCAGCGGTTCCGAAACTTATTTGTGATTACCCCTTTTGGTTAATCGCCAAAGGAAATCACCCCCCTGCAAAAAGCACAGGAAACTTCATTTTACTTTACATGAGAGTAATTATTCAAATTTTATAAACATAATACTCGTATATTTCTATATGCAGTAAACTCTCGTCCAACGCGTGTTTGTCCAGCGCGAATTTGCTTATACACGGAAAAATAAATGCGAACAATTATTTGCCGAAAGCGGAAAATTTGATTATACACGGTCCGCCAAACACGCTCTAATACAGTAGTACTGTACGCGTGCCAATGAGCGCTCTAGTGTTTTCTCCTACACTCTCCAACACTCCCGCATCTCCCTACCTCTCGCATCACCCCTCGCATCACCCTTTGTCTCATTCCCGCTACCGCGTTAAGTTCAGTGAAGTTGTGTTGGATTGTTTTTGCCGTATTTTGCCGTTGTTTTGCTAGCACCCTCAGACAGCAGTATGGCACCAAAACGTAAGGTTATGACATTAACAGAAAAAATAAAGATTCTAGATAAGTCGCGTGGTGGTATGAGCATAACATCACTTGGCCGCGAGTATCACGTGAATGAGTCTACCATACGCACCATCCGAAAGAGTGAAGAAAGATACGTGCTATTTTCATTTAATATATTTTTATTTATCATATATAAATATCATTATGTTTATGATTTTATTATGTTCTTATTTCATATAGAGTATAGGTAGGGAAATTCATTTATGTGTGAATAAAAAACTACATATGGAAGTATTAATGGGAGACTTTACGCGGCCGTTGCGTTCACGTATCCCCCTTTATCCCATAAGGTATTAATTTTGTCTAACGCATATTTACCTAACGCGCCGTTCTCGAGGACGTGGCCTGACGTTTCGTCGACGGACGTTTCGTCGAACGGACGTTTCGTCGAACGGACGTTTCGTCGAACGGACGTTTCGTCGAACGGACGTTTCGTCGAACGGACGTTTCGTCGAACGGACGTTTCGTCGAGAGATTTTTTTTAAAAGAACTTCATTTTCATGTAAAAATAAAATGAATTTGTTTAAAAGGTTTATTTTTCTTTACGGGATTTTTTTTTGGAAAGAACTGTATTTTCATTTAAAAATAAAATATATTTATTTAAATTTCGGAAGAAAGAAATTTTAAAATTGTCCCCCTATAAACTTACAAATTATGTGCAATAGCTTTTAGGTATTGCTTTTAGGTATTTAGGTATATATATTTGGTAATTATATATATATTTAGTAATTATATATTATTTATATATTAATATATTAGGAGCAAGTGTAGTTTACGTTTCCCCGACACAAAAGGGGACAAACTACACTAGGTCAAAGTTGGGGAACGTAAACTACACTAGGATCTTTAGGATACATTTTTTAAATGAATTCATCAAATAAAACGTTAAAACTAACGAAAATATTACGACTTAACGTAATTAATCGTCAATATATATACACAGTGTGTGTATGTGTGTGTGTATATATTGACGATTCGTTAGGTTAAGTCGTAATATTTTCGTTAGTTTTAACGTTTTATTTGATTAGGTATACGCGGACAAAGTTGGGGAACGCAAACTACAGTAGGATAATGTAGGGGAATGTAAACTACACTAGGATAATGTAGGGGGGAACGTAAACTTTACCCGGCTGTGGACGCTGGTTGGTTTATTAACCTCTAAGTGCGCAATTACCTGGTTGGTTGATTAACCTCTAATTGCACCATTACATTATCTGAGATGGGGGTGGTAGAAATATGAAATAGCCATTTGACGATACGTCTGTCGACGAAACGTCCGTTCGACGAAACGTCCGGCGACGAAACGTCCGGCGACGAAAAGTCCGGCGACGAAAAGTCCGAGCACCCTCGAGGAACCTAACCCCGCGTTGGACGAGGGTTTACTGTTTACAGTGCCTTATGTATAAGTTAAACACATTATATTGGTCAAAGAATGGCTGCAACATTACATTGGAAGCAAGCAAAATGTGTCACCGCCAACTACTACTCTAGTGCGAGGGATGTAATTGTTTCTGCCGAACTAACGCATGAATTCTGGCTTCAGTTTCACTGAAGGCGCAGCGTAAATCGCCTTCAATGTGCAGCCGATTTCGCAGTTTGTTGTTTATGACCATCATTGCTGAAAAACCTGCTTCACAATGATAACTTGTCACAAAAGGCACCAGCACTTTATTTGCCTCTTCAGAAAGCAAAGGATACTCCCCATTCACTTTTGCCTAAAATGTCGCGATTTTTTCCTCTGCAAACTCAAACTTGAGAAAAGATCTTGCCGCATTTTCAGTAATTCTACTTTCAGTTCAGGTGAGTCACTGATTTTCAGGGCGTAAAAAGTGAATGGCCTCATTTTTTTATGGTATGGCTGTGTATTAACTATGCTTATGTACCACATCGACTGCAGGAAGTTATACACAACAACGGTGGCTGGACAAGATATTAAATTT
This sequence comes from Bathynomus jamesi, assembly GCA_023014485.1. Taxonomy (NCBI): domain Eukaryota; kingdom Metazoa; phylum Arthropoda; class Malacostraca; order Isopoda; family Cirolanidae; genus Bathynomus; species Bathynomus jamesi. The sequence goes on along the minus strand of JAJOZX010000220.1, from coordinate 1,617,361 downwards.
GTTGTGTTTATGTATAAAATATCTCTCAAATGCAATGGCAATTATGAATGTGTAACACCTTTGCAAAATTGTCAAATATCATCGTTTAAATGGATCTATGTTTATTGATATGAATCACTGTGATACTTTTATTTTCTGTAATTTTCTCCTTTCAGGCGAGAGACCGCCAAGAGTCACAGCTGCAGTGGTTCAACACTTAAGTTGTAACATGGAACTTATTAATACAAAACAATTATATGCATTTATAATGCTGCCTTAATACAAAACATTCTTCGTTTCTAAATAATATTTCTCTCACTGACTCTTTTTACTATATCTATATCCGTGTTGCTGATCTAGAAATAGCATTTGTTCCGGATATAACAATGCCATACCGGTAGTATCCATTCAGCTGTCGTCCATTTGCCAATTGGAAGATATTCTAAGCAGTAACGTATGAAACCTACAGATACCTATCATTCTGGTAATGTTATAATGTTATTAAAATTTAATATGCATGAAAACATTGTTTTTCTTTCATAAATCGCCTATATATGTATTTGTATACACTAGGTTTTTGCTTTGTCTTTATTGTAACACCAATAATATTTTAATCTACAGTATTTTCAATATTAAATGTAAATAAATAAATAAATAAATGAATCATTCTGGAATTTGCTCAGCGTGCAATAATGCCTACCAACAGCTCTGTTCGTTCAGGATGACTGGCTTGCCAATACCATGAACACTGTCATCACATCCAGAGGTTTTTATTCACTTCATTGTTAATGTATATTTATTGTATATATATGTGTGTGTGTGTGTGTACATTTATTGTATTTATTGTATATGCCCTTCTTGAATTTATATTTAATTATTCATATATGTTTCCTTAGTAATATGTAAGCCAGAGTGATGAATGGAAATAATTATGTTCTAAAGACATTTGGCAATGAGTCGACCAAACAATCAGCGCTCACTCACTCCCAGATTCATTCATAAAATGTTAACTGTTTGTAGTATACACAACAAATGTATGCGAAGTGTCGTTCTCAAGAGTGTCCTACGAATAATGAGCGCAACTGTACATGTCAGCGTTATTTTCAATTAGATTACATGGACATTTGTGGTACCACAACGGTTAATATTACGAAGTCAAAGAATGACACTGATAATATAAGGGGCCAATGGGCATAGACGAATAATAAGAACAGTAGACGACGGTACTAACAATCCTATCCCCGTCGTCTATCAACATGATGGTGCTCCTTGTCACTATGCCAAAATTGTTCAGGATTATCTAAATGGACGTTTTCCAAATCGCTGGATCGGACGCGGAAGCAACAGACCTTGGCCAGCGAGATCACCAGATTTAACCCCTTTAGATTTCTTTGCATGGGGCTTTATCAAATCGCACGTCTATCAGACGAAGATTACGAGTCTTGAAAACTTACGTACACGTATACGAACTGCTGCAGATAACATAACCCCGCAAATGCTCCAGAATGTGTTTAGAAATGCTGCGTAACGATTTGAGCTGTGCAGGATACTGATGGGCGTCACGTCGAATCCTACTCTTAATTATTTAATAATGTTACCACTTTATCATTTTATGATTGAATTCCATATAATTTCCAAGTGCTTCACAAAAATGATCCTGACTTTATGTACACCCTATAATGACCTACAGTATATATTGGTATATTTAATCTGAAAAATGCTTCTTGAAAAAGACAAAGCTTTTTTGTGCATAATAATAAACCCTAAAAAGAACAGACAAGCAAAGCAAAAAAAATTTGACGCTAAAAATTCAAAGTTAAAAACAAAGAAATATTTAGTGACAGTGTAAAATGTACACTGAGACAAGAATTTTCATCAAGATGTCGGAAATTCTTTCGTTGAACACCTACCCTCAGATGATGACAGTATTTTCATCAAACTTTAGTGCTTCATAAAATACTTTTCGTGGAACCGATTCCTTAAAAATAATTTAATCGAATTAGGTGGCGCCATCTAATGGAAGAAATGTCATTTTAATGCTTCAATTCTTCTTCTTGAATTGAAGCATTAAAATGCATAATGCTATTGCAGTTTATTTTCATTAACTGAGTGTAATTACATGTACTGTATATGAATTTTATGTTAATCAGAAATAACATACGAAGAGCAAATTAAGTTTTAAGATTAAATACATTAGAAATAAATTTAGGTTACACGGCGAAATTCGAACCAATTTTACTAAAGATTCGAATTTTGTATATATATATATATATATATATATATATATATATATGATACACACAGACGGTGCATGGAACAAGGAACTCTTCTGAGAAAATTAAATCCACTATAGTCCGAATAAGTAATGGTAAATGACAAACACTGTAGTTTTTTTCTTTTTCATGATGTTAGCCCGACGTAGGCAACGGGTCACTCGCAAAGAGGCCCCAAAAAATATAGCTTCCCTCACCAGCTATCAGGGGATCATTCTGAGTTCAATCCCATCATAAAACGGACATGTTATGTGCCTTAAAAAGTGGACGCTCAATTTTGCCAGTTGAGGTTTAAGTTTTGGTTGTTGGCGAAAAATACAATAGTTACCCCTTTTTCTTTGATGTATTCAATCCGACGTGAATGCAACAAGTCTTTTGCTTACACTGGGGCCCTGAATATAGTAGGCTAGGTGTAGCTGTAAACCCTAGATCCTGTCCCAAAGTTGGATCCTACCTGCTTTGCAGATAGCTGGTGAAGGAAGCTAGATTTTTGGGGCCTCTTTGCGAGTGACCCGTTGCCCACGTCGGACTAACATCATGAGAAAGAAAAAACTATAGTGTTTCTCATTTACCATTACTTATTCGGACTATAGTCGATTTAATTTTCCCAGAAGAGTTCCTTGTTCTATGCACGGTCTGTATGTATCATGAAAAAACCACCTCAGGGGACCATTCTGAGTTCAATCCCATATATATATATATATATATATATATATATATATATATATATGTGTGTGTGTGTGTGTGTATATATGTATATATATATATATATATATATATATATATATATATATGTATATATATGTGTGTGTGTCTGTGTCTGTATATATATATATATATATATATAATATATATATATTACTTTCAATTTTTAATGCCAAATGTTTTTGTTATTCTTGCCCTATTCTTTTTATACACACAAAAAAGATTTACTTTTCGCTGGACGCATTTTTCAGACTAGTCCATGATTTTGTAGGCAGCGCCTTTTTGTTTTAAACACAAATTTTGCACAAAATTAGCGCTCATCCTACCTTTTGAACAGAAGTTTTTAAATCAGTAAAAACTTAATATTTACTATAAGCTGAAGAACCACTTAAATTTTGAGTGCAGCTTCATAAATTTAGTTTAACTGGCTTTGGATGTGAAGCTCAAAATTTTATGAATGTGGTATTTTTCCTCGATTTCACGAAACTATACAATTTTGTACAAGCGTGGTCAGACTAGATGCACAAAAATTACACCAGTACACATTTGAAAACTTGTCGATCGATTTTTACAAACTAGTTGGTGATTCTATATAATTTGAGTGCGCTGATCTCAAAAATATAGTTAGTTTCTCCCTATCACGTATGGTTTTCTTACTACAGGGTGTGTCATAAATCCCCCATTTATCCCCAAATGTGAACCATCTTATCGAGACCAACATTGGATTGCACATGCTAAACCATAAATTTTGTTGTTATAGACTACAGTAACGTTTACATAATAATGTAGGGTAAATATATATCACAACCAATCCCGTTCCCAGCAAAATACTCTCTCCCCTCCCATCAGTGGGTGGTTAACATTTGGGGACAGATGAGGTATTACAACACCCCTTGTAGCACGAAATCTTTAGGTGATAGAGTAAAACCTAATTAAAGCAGAATTAAATAGCTCCTAGCTCTTGGACAAGCATATTGCTTGTTTATGAAAGAATAAAAAAATAACTGAAAGAAACAAAATATATGTACCATCTTCTTCGAAAAAAGGCACGAAGTCTTTCTCACGATTTCTGTACCAAGCGAAGTATGTGTCGGATGCCAATAAATTGTTCTCCTGCAATCTAGACCCCAAAAGTTCTGCAGAGTCCTTAGGCAGATTCAAATCCCTGACTAAGTCATTTAGTTCGGCTTGGGTTAATGGTTTAGGATCTCGGTCAGCTGTTGGCTGTTCATAAACATCATCAATGTCTGGATTTGGAGCTGAATCAGAATCTGAATTGTATTGATCCAGACTCTCGGGTGGGCGGAATAGGAACTTCTGGACCATGGGGTACCGGCCTTATTGCAGATGGAAGACTTGGGTATTGAAGGTTCTCTTTATTCTTTCATTATAACCTTTAACATTGCAAGAACAGAAGTAGCAGTCGTCGGTATGGTTTCTAGGCTCGCGCCATACCATAGGGATCCCAAATGGCAAACTTTTCTTTTTACCTTTGCTCCAATTCCTTAGTGCCGCAACACACGTAAGACAAACCTTGTGTGGAGCCCAACTTTTGTCTTGATCTCCTAATTTAATTCCAAAATAAGCATGATAAACTCTCTTAATGAAGGTCGTTACATTTGTCCTTTGTTTTACAACATACCGACCACAAATATAACAAAATATGTCTGGACTATGGGTACATCCTCTAGAAGCCATTATTAAAATTTTAAAGACGTAATGTTAGAATTATCTATCTGAAAAATATGAAAAAACGAAATTAATTAAAGATAAAAAAGGTAAAAAATTACAAAACGCCCCAAAATTGTTTTGCTAATAACTTTAAAACTGTGGGCGATAGAAAAAAACTGGTAGCATTTTTGAATTCAGCGCAGCGAACTGCTTCAGAATCACAACTCAAAATAAAGAAATCGATTTTCATGCAGACCGGTGTTATTTATTATATTTTACCACAAACAACACAAACTGTAAAATAAATCAGTTGGGCAGAGCTTAGAACTCTCGACGAATTAGCTCTGCGAAGCATCACGTGGATCAACGCCTTGCTCAGCTGAACAACATTCTGGCCACCTAAACTTTACTCTAAACTTTTTGTATGAAAGAATTTGTTCGATGTTTACATCAAATTTTTCGCGACGACGTCCTCTATCTTATGGTGTAAAGTGCATGTAATGTAGTTTGTTCTGAAAATGATCTTCAAAATGATCTTCAGTAGAGGAGGACAGAAAATATGTTTCTGTCCCTCTCAGGGGTAGCGAACATATGTGGAATACAAAATATGGAAATATTTATTATTTAATCTCTGAAAATCTGAAATAGATCAACAGACTGCAGATAATATAAGATCAAATGTTATAAATTTAATAATTTAATGCAGTTGAATATATACGTTATTACAGGGGTGTATGAAAAGAATACAGATCAGAGAGACTGTGATCACAGTAATGCAAGTACACGGACATAGTACATTAATTGTAGGTTACATGACACAGCGAGTGACAGCAGAACTCAGTAATTAAGGGTACATTTATGAACTATATATACACTTTCCTATTTACAAATGGGTAATATATGACAACAGATGTAATTTCGAAGTGTAAACAAGGGACTAAATCCTATTGTAGTCAAACGTGCATGCATGATATAATGGTATTTACAGATGGAGGATGTAAAATGATTACGATTAATATCATTAATTTCGTAAGAAATGGGAAATGGGAAAAATTCTAATGAAATCTAAAGCAATCCGAGAAATTAATTACTCTTCGTTGTACATCGATAAGGGGTGAGATTAAAAAATATACTATATATATATATATATATATATATATATATGTTAACCCCTCCGTCTATGGCCTGGGTTGGTTCGAAGTCGAGGGGGGTTCTGGTTAGAAGGCAGCAACGGATTTGTTACTTGCAGTAGTTTCTTCTATACTACTCTCCGAGTTCTTCTATAGTGGCCCGGAGGATTCTGAGAGGCTTATTAAATTCTCTGAAGGTTCCCCCCCCCCCCCCGATTCTTCTTGTAACGTATCGGGAGATTTTAATGACTAAGTTCTCTGAAGAGAGCACGGCTCGAAGGAGAAGATAAAGACTTTTTCTTACTGTAATTTACTGCAAAAATGTTACGGGTAATGCTCAGCCTCGTAGTCTAAATCAGAATGAACATGGAACAAATTATGGAGGTTTATATACCCCTATTCTGCTAACATCATTATTATTAAATGTTGAAAAGGCTGTATTATTTTTGCACAATAGTTAAAAATAAAGTAAACTTTTTTGCTGTGACAATGGTTAAACAGATAAACAGGATATAGGAAGAGGAAGCCATATTTCTATCTTAAACAACGTATTTTCAGATCTGATGTTTTCCGGGTCTGCCAAGTTAATTAGAAGTGGAAATTGAACTATGCATCTTTACACGAAAATATGTGTAAAAATGAAATGAATGATCAATATTCATTTTTACATAAGAACCAAAATCGCTTAACGCGAGTTTGGATAGTAATTTTACTTGTGGCTTCCTATTCTTGATCGTGTCAAAACCCTACGATCTACCATACCTATGGTTTAGTCGTATCCATTTTTATTTGTTATAGAAGTTAATTAATTGTGATTGTCTTGCATCTCACCCTCGTCCCTAGATTATGCATACACATTGCATATAACTCTGCCTCTAATTCGTTCTTGTAAATCTTCCTAATAATGATTTGTATTATACGTACAAAATTTAATAACTATGACGTCATAAAGTAACTTAATTCTCTTCACGTTTTCCATACCTTGAACACTGAATCACGTGTTTAGTATTTGGACATCTTCCGTATTGAATGTATGGTAAATTCCTTAATAATAATAATAATAAGAATAATAATAAAAAGAAAAAAAGAAACTTCATTCTCTATACATCATTAGTTATGTTGTTTCCTACCTATTGTCTACTGATACCTATCAACCTATCAGTCCATATTTTACGCGTCTCTATATTACGCACACAACCCATTGGATTATGTACATGTAAAATACGTCCACATATATTTTTTTTTATTATTATTTTTTTTAAGTGCGTTGAACCTTCAAGGCATTCATTAGGCTTACAGTAGTTAAATGCTCAAATTTGCGAATCAGCAGAACCGAACGTTTCTAAGATAAACAACATCTTTCGCTTTGATCCAAATCTATAACATATAATGTAATTTAACATATTATGTTGTATATAAATTATCTTGTCATGTCTCATGTACTTGTGTTGTACTAATAACCATATATATAATAACCATATATAATCTGACCATATAATCTGACCATATAATCTGACCATATAATCTAACCATATAATATAACCATATAATCTAACCATATATATATATATAAAAACACTGTAAGAATGGTAACGACGTAATGTACTTCAATGAAACTATAATTGAATGTAATGACTTTATATATAATGTAAGAATGTACTTTAATAGAATTGTAAGGGACAATCATAAGCGAATGGGAAGTAATCCATAATCGAAATCATAATTGTAATAAACCCAAACAAAAATGATATCGCCTTCAGAAATGAAGACGTGGCAAAAAAAAATAAGATTAGTTTTTATTTTTATTTATTTTTTTAAATTTTTATTTGGAAACTTTCAAACACCTGATCGTGTTTAAAAGGGGGGAAACTTAACCTCCAACTGCCATCCCCCAACATTCAGGCATATTTTTTTACATGTATTTGTAAAATGAAGGACACTTCATTACGAGACTCTGCCTTGGTCACTGCCAAGAGACTACCCTGGTTAGCAGCCTCGCTGCGGGGAGGGAGGTCGAACCTCTACCCCTGTAAATTCAGAGCAGTACCTGTATATTTTTAAGAAGTAAATTTACAGTAAGAGAAACTTTTTATTTTCCCCCTCGAGTTGGGAAATCGTCAGAGGAACTTAGTAAAGTCGAAAAGTTATAAAGTATCAGAGAAAGAATTAGAAAATTATAGAAGAAAAGTATCAGAAGAAATATCCGTTGCTTGCCTCCCTAACTAGAACCCCCTTCGAATCCGAACCGATTAAGGGCCATAAAAGGGGGGGGTTAACAGCTGGCGACCCTGCCAGGATAAACACATAGAAGAAGGAAGGGTCTAACAGCTGGCGACCCTTTACCAGGGTAAGAAGAAGATTTATAAAAGAAGATTTATAAAAGAAGAAGATTTATAAAAGAAGAAGATTTATAAAAGAAGAAGATTTATAAAAGAAGAAGATTTATAAAAGAAGAAGATTTATAAAAAGAAGACTTATAAAAGAAGAAGACTTATAAAAGAAGAAGACTTATAAAAGAAGAAGACTTATAAAAGAAGATTTATAAAAGAAGATTTATCAGGATAAAACCATTTGACCGGCGTGTCATGACTTCTAGTTCGTAACATCCACCCTTGACCGGTGTGTCACGACTCCAAGTTCTTCACGCCTAGTTTTCATCCAAGAAGAAGTAGCCAACAAGACGTCTTCAGGACACGTCTCTAAGGATTTCCCCATAGAAAATTTTGTTAAGTACATTTTGTTTTCTTAAGTAATTTATACACTTGAAAAGTCAGTATTATTAACAGTTAATAATGAGTATTAAGTCAGAATTTACAAGAAACACAGTGAACACTTCAGACACTAGTGATACATTTTCCTTAGTGTAACAGAGTTAATTGTAACAGAGTTAATTTAAAAAAAAGAGAGTTAATTTCAAAAAAGAGAGTTAATTTCAAAAAGAGAGTTAATTTCAAAAAGAGAGTTAATTTCAAAAAGAGAGTTAATTTCAAAAAGAGTTAATTTCAAAAAGAGAGTTAATTTCAAAAAAAGAGTTAATTTCAAAAAGAGAGTTAATTTCGAAAAAAAGAGAGTTAATTTCGAAAAAAAGATAGTTAATTTCGAAAAAAAGAGAGTTAATTTCGAAAAAAAGAGAGTTAATTTCGAAAAAGAGAGTTAATTTCAAAAAGAGAGTTAATTTCACTGTTATATTCAGTATAGAATAATTTTATTTTATGTACCAAACATAATAATACCAGAGTGAAATGTTGTTTACATTTTATATTGTTGTTTGCAAATTTTTTTCAATTACGGAATTGAATTGACTTGCAAATTAAGAGAGAGAGTGTTTATAGAGAGTTTATAGATTTAGAGAGATATTTGAAGTCAGTTTTAGTTGCAAAAAAGTTGCAAAGAAGTTTTGAAGTCAGTTTTAGTTGCAAAGAAGTTGCAAGTCAGTTTTCGTTGCAAACAAGTTGCAAGTCAGTTTTGAAGTCAGGTTTCGTTGCAAAGAAGTTGCAAGTCAGTTTTGAAGTCAGTTTTCGTTGCAAATAAGTTGCAAATCAGTTTTCAGTTGGTTGCATCCAAAAGGGATAACCAAACCCCAGAGATTTATAAAGATACTTGACAAGCGTTCAAGTTAGATAGTTTAAGTTTCAGAATACTTGACAAGCGTTCAAGTTAGACAGTTAAGTTTCAAGAATACTTTATAAGAGTTCCAGTTACAGTTCAGATACTTGACAAGCGTTCAAGTCAGATAGTTTCAGAAATACTTGACAAGAGGTCAAGTCAGAAGGTTGCGCCAAGATGGACAACCGCCCCAGAGACATAGAAATACTTGACAAGAGGTCAAGTCAGAAGGTTGCGCCAAATGGACAACCGCCCCAGAGATTTATAGAAATACTTGACAAGAGGTCAAGTCAGAAGGTTGCGCCAAGATGGACAACCGCCCCAGAGATTTATAGAAATACTTGACAAGAGGTCAAGTCAGAAGGTTGCGCCAAGATGGACAACCGCCCCGAGATTTATAGAAATACTTGATAAGAGGTCAAGTCAGAAGGTTGCGCCAAATGGACAACCGCCCCAGAGATTTATAGAAATACTTGACAAGAGGTCAAGTCAGAAGGTTGCGCCAAAAGGGACAACCGCCCCAGAGATTTATAGAAATACTTGATAAGAGGTCAAGTCAATAGGTTGCATCCAAGAGGACAACCGCCCAGTTTTGAAGAAGCCAGTTTTGAAGAAGCCAGTTTTGAAGAAGCCAGTTTTGAAGAAGCCAGTTTTGAAGAAGTTAGTTTTGAAGAGTTAGTTTTGAAGAAGTTAGTTTTGAAGCAGTTAGTTTTGAAGCAGTTAGTTTTGAAGCAGTTAGTTTTGAAGCAGTTAGTTTTGAAGCAGTTAGTTTTGAAGCAGTTAGTTTTGAAGCAGTTAGTTTTGAAGAGTTAGTTTTGAAGTTAGTTTTGAAGAAGTTAGTTTTGAAGAAGTTAGTTTTGAAGAAGTTAGTTTTGAAGAAGTTAGTTTTGAAGAAGTTAGTTTTGAAGAAGTCAGTTTTTAAGTCCCAAGTCATTTCAATGCAGTCAATTGAATTCAACTTTTTCTTTGTAAGTTAAGAGAATTTAATTTAAGAAAATGTAAAGAATTTAATTCAACCTTTTTTGTCTTTAGTTAACCTTTCTTTGTTTTGTTGTAAGAGGAAATGGACCGATTTGTCTTTTCTCTTTTTCATGCCATTGTTGCGTATAAAAATATATAGGTAAAATGACATATTTTATTGTTGGCAACCAAAACCGTTTTTACAAATGTTGGTAACGAGTTTTATAATTATTGCGATTATATGATGACAGAAATAGTGTAATAATTAATCGATCATGTACCTAATTTATCTTGCTCTGTATGGTCGGGAAATTTACCCGTAGGACCGCACATGGCCCTAAATTTCAGTTGTGTTTATTCTTTTTTGTCATTTAATTTTAATAAAACTTCTACACAATAAAACATGATGTATTTATCATATGCAAACAAGTTTTCAGACTAAAATATCAAATAATTCAAATTCTATCAACATTCAACGAAAGAGTATATTTTTCTACTTAACATGCAAAAATTATTAAACCTTTTTAATATTTTTTTTAGTATATAAAAAATAATTTTTAATGTAAAATTTACCTGAAATTATTAAAAGAAAAGATTGTTCGAAATGCTTTCCTTCCATTTCAATAACACTTTTTATTCTTGGCCGAAACTCTAAGGTTCGATTTACTTTTATTTTTAAGAATATTATAAAATGTTTAGCTCATTAAAATGCATAAATTGATTTATATTTTTAATTTGTATTCTTAACTTTCTTAATTCAATTATCGTACCGATACTTCTGGTTAATGTTTATATAGTTCATATATAGCTAGGAATGTTACTAGTCGAATTTAATTCCATCTTCAAAAATTCAATTTTTAAACCGTGAGATTTACTTTCATCAATTGTAAGTCCTCTAAGTACATTTCTTTGTATTACCTTAATACGTGGAACTGATTTAATTAAATACTTAAATACTACCTTGAACTTAAAGGATTTTATAATAATAATGATAATAATAATAATAACAACAATAATTGACTCAAAAGATTTTATAACCCTAAAACCCATCTTAAATTATTATACATTATTTTTAAACTTTGTTAATTCAAAAACCTTCCAAATCTCTACACATACACACGCATGTATGCACACTATATATACTATATATACAAACCTTATTCTAAAATCATTCGATATCACAAACTATTTCATAGCGTGTAGGTGCTAACTCTGCTATTTATATAGTCCTAAGCCTTTTTGCTTACTATATATAAATTTTTGCTCAGGCATTTATTCAGTTAATTTAAGAATCCTCTCCGCTAGTCTGTCCCTCAAAGTTATGATACACACTTTGTATCTAATACACACAAATACACTAGACCACAGGTCTATACATCATCCATTACGTAATTCGATTTTTTACCTACAATAGTCAATAAAATTAGTTATAGACTGCACGATCAGGGTAACTTTGGAAAATAATTTATATTTTTTTCCTTTTACCTACTATTCATTATGTACATAATTTTTTCCCACAGAAAAATAAAAATTTTGTAAAAAAAAATTTAACAATATCATTCTTTGTCTAGCGTAATTGTTTGTCTAAAATTGAAGTATTAATCTTTGAATTTTTTATATTATATAATAACTCACTTGCTCTGTATAAAAATTTGTAATGTAAAGAAAAAAATTCGTCATCTAACTTGAAGTAGTTAGGATGTTATTTTCTCATTTGTATTGTATTAATGGTACCCTATTAGATTATTGTATAAATATCGTTTTTTTTTAAAAGGGGAGAGCAATGTAAAAATGAAATGAATAATCAATATTCATTTTTACATAAGAACCAAAATCGCTTAACGCGAGTTTGGATAGTAATTTTACTTGTGGCTTCCTATTCTTGATCGTGTCAAAACCCTACGATCTACCATACCTATGGTTTAGTCGTATCCATTTTTATTTGTTATAGAAGTTATTAATTAATTGTGATTGTCTTGCATCTCACCCTCGTCCCTAGATTATGCATACACATTGCATATAACTCTTTGCCTCTAATTCGTTCTTGTAAATCTTCCTAATAATGATTTGTATTATACGTACAAAATTTAATAACTATGACGTCATAAAGTAACTTAATTCTCTTCACGTTTTCCATACCTTGAACACTGAATCACGTGTTTAGTATTTGGACATCTTCCGTATTGAATGTATGGTAAATTCCTTAATAATAATAATAATAATAATAATAATAAAAGAAAAAAAAGAAACTTCATTCTCTATACATCATTAGTTATGTTGTTTCCTACCTATTGTCTACTGATACCTATCAACCTATCAGTCCATATTTTACGCGTCTCTATATTACGCACACAACCCATTGGATTATGTACATGTAAAATACGTCCACATATATTTTTTTTTATTATTTTTTTTTAAGTGCGTTCAACCTCAAGGCATTCATTAGGCTTACAGTAGTTAAATGCTCAAATTTGCGAATCAGCAGAACCGAACGTTTCTAAGATAAACAACATCTTTCGCTTGATCCAAATCTATAACATATAATGTAATATAACATATTATGTTGTATATAAATTATCTTGTCATGTCTCATGTACTTGTGTTGTACTAATAACCATATATATAATAACCATATATAATACCATATAATCTGACCATATAATCTGACCATATAATCTGACCATATAATCTAACCATATAATCTAACCATATAATCTAACCATATATATATATATATAAAACACTGTAAGAATGGTAACGACGTAATGTACTTCAATGAAACTATAATTGAATGTAATGACTTTATATATAATGTAAGAATGTACTTTAATAGAATTGTAAGGGACAATCATAAGCGAATGGGAAGTAATCCATAATCGAAATCATAATTGTAATAAACCCAAACAAAAATGATATCGCCTTCAGAAATGAAGACGTGGCAAAAAAAAATAAGATTAGTTTTTATTTTTATTTATTTTTTTATTTTTATTTGGAAACTTTCAAACACCTGATCGTGTTTAAAAGGGGGGAAACTTAACCTCCAACTGCCATCCCCCAACATTCAGGCATATTTTTACATGTATTTGTAAAATGAAGGACACTTCATTACGAGACTCTGCCTTGGTCACTGCTAAGAGACTCCCCTGGTTAGCAGCCTCGCTGCGGGGAGGGAGGTCGAACCTCTACCCCTGTAAATTCAGAGCAGTACCTGTATATTTTTAAGAAGTAAATTTACAGTAAGAGAAACTTTTTATTTTCCCCCTCGAGTTGGGAAATCGTCAGAGGAACTTAGTAAAGTCGAAAAGTTATAAAGTATCAGAGAAAGAATTAGAAAATTATAGAAGAAAAGTATCAGAAGAAATATCCGTTGCTTGCCTCCCTAACTAGAACCCCCTTCGAATCCGAACCGATTAAGGGCCATAAAGGGGGGGGTTAACATATGCATATGAGCAAAAGTTAAAGGTTTAAGATTTGCAATTAAATGCTTAGGCAAGACATGACTTCATCTTTTATAACGAAGAGAGAACGTATACAAAACATGAACATTGCAAAAGTTACTCAGGATTCATTGTTAAGTTAAATCTAAAAATGATTAAGAAATTTTTAAAAAGAACAAGTCATCAATTATTTGGCAAAGTAGAAAGAACATCAAAATTTATCCCAACGAAAAAATAAAAAAATAAAAAAATAATAACAATATCGCCGAGTATACATTCCTAAATGACGACATAATGTCGGGTCGTACATTGAGTACAATTCCAAGTACATCACTGAGTACGTTGTAATTTTGGTTTATTACAATTATGATTATAATTACCAATTAATTCACACTCGCTTATTATCGTTAATTATAGTTTCATTAAAGTACATTAATTACATTATATTAAATTATTATCGTTAATTACAGTTTCATTAAAGTACATTAATTACATTATATTAAATTATTATCGTTAATTACAGTTTCATTAAAGTACATTAATTACATTATATTAAATTATTATTGTTAATTACAATTAAACAGTTAACTATAGTTTTTTACAGTGTTTCATATTTATAGACAATTAGGATGTTAGGAGTATAACATAAAGTACATGGGCACATACGGTATATATATATATATATATATATATATATATGTAATAGTATACACACAACACACATAATAACGTTTTATAAATTAGAAGCAAGCGAGAGGAGATTTTCACCTCAGATGTCCACTTTTCGCGTCGTCATCGGAATTCGAACATTTCCGTCAGCATGAACGAATATCTTGCGAGGAATTAAATAAATAAAAGAAAAAGGAAACGGAATACATGTGGACGTATTTACATGTACGTAACTACGTACGTAATCATGATCATTTGCGGACATGTACGAATGCATAAAGTTTTGTACACACATTGGTAGTCACACAATAGGTTGACAATAGGTAGGCAATAGGTAGCTGAATGAATAATTAATGAAATTAATAAAAGATAACGGTCAAGATAAGATATGGATGTATGAATGAACAACATATAAATAATGACGTATAGAGTGTAAAGTTTTTATTATTATTATGTTAAAGAATTTATCATACATTGTATACGAAAGATATCCACATACTAAATACGTGATTCAGTATTCAAGGTATGGAAAACGTGAGAGAATGAAGTTACTTTATGACGTCATAGTTTTTCAAATTATGGCCTACGTCAATTCATACTTAATATGCCATAGTTATTTAATTCGTACGTACAGTACAAGTCATTATTGGGAGAATTTAGAAGAGATGAATTAGAGCAATACAGTAAGGGAAGGTTTATAGCCATTGTACAAAGAGTGAGTGAAACTATTAATTAAATAAATATACTTATACGAGTATACGGTAAATATTAAGGAATTGGTACATTTGGGAAGAATTAAGTAAATGAATAAAGAAGCACAAACAAGGGTTCAAATCATACCACATTCAATGTGCATGCATAATCTAATAAAATTTAGCGGTGAGGGTTAGATGCAAGACAACAACAATTAATTATCATAAAGTCTATAATAAATGAAAAATGGAGATATGGGTAATATTGTGATGGAAATGTTAAACGACCTAAACCGTCGAGTGTCTTGTTTGTACTTTGATACATGGATACGACTTAACTATAGAAATGGTAAATAGCATGGTTGTGACATTGTAAAACTAGAAAGTAAAAAATGAAAATTTTATCCAAACTCGCGTTAGGCGATTTTGGTTCTTATGTAAAAATGAATATTTGAATTATAAAGATTATATAGGAATTATTCATTGTTCATTTTTACATATATATATATATATAGCAGTGTGGAGCAAGAGACGAGTTATGTGATAGAGAGAGAACACAGAAAAACAAAGGCTGATAGCCCACTACTTTTTGAGTGTGAAACACATAAATTTGCCTCCTGCTCCGACGTGGTTTTTGGAAATCTTAAATTCCATTAGAAATACTGGTCAATATTTAGGAGATGCACGGCCTCCGAATTCAGATTTTGTATTTATACCAGTCGTTAGTACATATGATTTGATGAATTTAAAACAAAAACTAGACCTTGTGCTTTTAAAAAATAAGGGAGATATCGATGTTTTTCACTTTAACGATTTTTTGACAGTTTCCGAGAAATTGGTTTTGAGAGCTGGTAACAAAATAAAACATCACCAGCAGTACAAACTTTATCCACTGCCACAATAAAAGCTTAGTTATTTTTCCGTCGATTTAGTGAAGGTTAGGTTAGGTTAGGTTCGTTTTAGTGAAGGTTAGGTTAGGTTAGGTTCGCCTTAGTGAAAGTTAGGTTAGGTTAGGTTAGGTTCCTTTTAGTGAAGGTTAGGTTAGGTTAGGTTCATTTTAGTAAAGAAAATTAGTTGATCTTGTGTGTTTTTATGTGCTTTATTCATATTTCCTCATCATTTCCCGTGCTTTCACTTCGAAATATGTCAATTTAAAAAAAAATTTAAATTGAAAAATTTTCATACTTTGAAGTGATTACACAAGAAATGATGGTCAATTATGAATAGAGCACATAAAAACACACAAGATTAACTAATTTTCAGGTCTGAATTCGGAGGCCGTGCATCTCCTAAATACACCGAAATACTTTATTGACTTGCAACTTTATCGTTGATTCTTACTGTAAATAAAACACCTTTTTATACAACAAACCCTAATGGTTTAAGCCCATCTTTAATGACTTTAACGATGGGCAAGTAGAGTGAAAGTAAGGCTGAAAGGATATGATACGATTCCTACCTAGCACAGGAAAAAAAAGACTGCGACCTGAACGCTGACCACTGAAAGATGATATCGACCCATCCTGAACGTAAAATCCTGACGTTAAGCCGTTGAATTCTAAAATCTGCACTGCATCTGAACCTGGATCACCGATGACGAACCCAAGAAACCATCATCATCAAATTAACAACACCCAAATTTTTTATTTTTTCAAATTTTTTAATTTTTATTAAAATATTATAGCGGTATCAGAACCCTTCCAAGTCTTTCTTTATTCACACCGCTCAGTCCTCATTATCGAGAAAAAAGGAAAGAGGAAGACTCAATTGAAACAAGACGAGTTTACGTATTCACCGAAAGATTAAGTGAAACAAGAAGAATTTACAGTACATATTCGCCAAAAGAAGGTTTGCTGGCTGGAGAGAGTTTACGAAGAATCGTCGCTGAAGTGAAGAAGAGAACGTCAAGGAACGACAACAGTTTGGGAGTACACAGGCTACGACTGACACCAATATCGACTACAAGACTACTAGCATTAGAAAAACTATCGACTACACGACTACTATTGGACGTCGACTACAGTAATTGTGTATCAGATAAGTAGTAGTCCGCATGACGAGAATGTGTTGAGTCCGAATGCTTGCACACTCAATCGAAGCATTCCTAAAGTAAAGGCTGAGATAAAAGTTAAATAATTAAAACTACATTAAATAAATCATTTTTTTTTAAAGACACTGAAATAAAAAAAATTATTTTAGTGAAAAGTAAAAAATTATATTATTAATTCCATTTAGTAGCTTTTCTCAGCGGTTTTTGCGAGATTTACATCGAGTGTTAAAGTAATTTCGAGAACATTCTGTTCTTCATAATGTAATATGAGCCTATAGCTAAGTCAGAAGAAATAGATTACGAGACTATAACTGAATTAAATAATTACATTTACACTAATCATTTCGAAAGTGCAAAATACTTGCGTTTCGTGTCAAGATTTTATGATGTAAATTGTAAATGAATAAGAAATTAAGCTTAATAGAAGCAAGTCGAAGGAGCGAGAGATTATTGAGTATAACAGACGATATAAATGTAGGTACAACAATAAATATACTGATAGATACAATAAGACAGATGATGTGAATGATAAATGCCAATTTACGCAAGAAGAAATTGATAAGATTCAGAAGAACTCTGAACAAAATATTTTTGCATGAGATAAATTTCTGTGAGAATTACACAAAATTATCTGCGTCTGTGTCTAACGTTTGTTATGATTGTAAATCAGTTGTTGTAGAAAATCATGAATGTGAATGTGCTTGCGCTTCACGAGTTTTTGCTCAGTGGTATTTAGAGAGTCCAATTTGTTCTGTTAATTCTGATATCGAGATTTGTAATTCCGTTGTGCGTGTGCGCACCAAGATCGAAAAGAATGACAACAATGACTTTGCTAAGAATGACGAATTAAAGGTAAAAAATAAAACATTTTATGAGATATATAAATTAAATAAATAAATAAACAGATAGAGAGAGACATTGACGATATAATGAGAATAATTAGCATTATATTCATAGATGATTCAGATTGTAATGATGTAAGTGTCTGTAATAACAAAGAATACATACGAAATAAATGAAGAAAATTAAAATTAGAATGTCTTGAGCTAAAGTAGCAGGATGCATAATTTAATTTCTTTCGAGAATTATGAAGTGTCGAATGTACTTAATAAATATGGACAAATATATTGTAACAAATATTGCCGAAAATGGTTCTGAATTTAATGAATTTGGTATTCAAGGTATGGAATACATATGAAAATAAAAACCCACTCTAATAGACAGAGTTTATTTCCACGACAGTTTCGACGCCCACTGGCATCCTCCTCGGGTGGATACAGAAACACGAATCCTCCACCCGAGGAGGATGCCAGTGGGCGTCGAAACTGTCGTGGAAATAAACTCTGTCTATTAGAGTGGGTTTTTATTTTCATATTTTGACCTTCACGTAGAAAAAAGTGAAGTTTTTTGCCTTTATTATGGAATACATAATTTTTTATGATTATTTTATGTGTAATACGGAACGAAAGATTAATAATTTTGTTGCATTGATGAATGCTGATGAGCATCTCGAGGAGAGCGTTGATAATGTTGAAAGTCTAGATGCTGGTTTCACACGGATAAAATTATGAATGAGGAAAATTTCACATACAGTATTTTCCTGCTGATAAAGTAAAATCGTGAATTTTGAGTGTTGTATAGACAAAAGTGAAATTTTATAATCTTATATAGCAAATATTGCGACTCTCAATTCCACACCTATTAAAGTTTTCAATACTATAAAAAAAATTACATGATTGCCTTCACCCTCATCCGTTGGGAATTTCCAGCAGATATTGGTGGAGAGTTGACGACAAAAACCCAGCGTCTTTTCTTTAAAAAGTTGTGTTTGTAGAGGTCTTCAAAAGACCTTGCTAAGTAGTTTTTTTGGTTAATGTTTAATTTATATGCCTTCGGTACTTAGCGCTGCCTAATGGTAAAAAAGGAAATTATCATACCTTATTATTTCGTTGAGCCTCGCTTCCGGTTGTAGGGCGCACGGCTCTCTTTCGATGTAGGTGATGGGGTTACGCAACGAGTTTATTCGGTTTAATTAATATAGGCATTCACTATACTTAAAAACCTGAAGGACTAGGCCTATCGATCTGAGTTATTAGTTTTTATTTTAGGTATTCACTCAGAACTTATAGGAAGGTTAAGCACTTCTCCTATGCCTAAAGTATCGCTCGAAACTAAGCAGCTGTGAAATGAGCTAATATAAATTTCTTTTGTCTTAAAAATTCGCTGACTTTGCAAAGTTCCCAGACGTCTAATTTTTTGTGTTTCCATTATTTCTTCTCTCGAAGTAATTTTCATGAGTCAGCGATGGAAAATTTTGATACGAGATAATACATTTTTCTTGTTATGTGGACCCGATCCCTACATATTGGGTGTATGTATGGCAATTATTCCCATTCCCAATAGGCTATGTCGCCAATCCCGAAGCAATTTTGTAGTTATTTAACTGAATGAATTAATAATTTGTATTTAATTATAAAATAAAGATACCACATACGATACCATATTGTAGGCGTGTATAGTTTTCCCATAACTACAATAACAAAACATGTATAAATTACCCTTTGCAATGTATTGATTCTGAAGTGTACCAGGATAGGGTCCAAATAGTTTTAGGACTGCTTAAGGGGAGTAATGTTAAAATAAACGTAAACCTACGGCTAGTGAAATGCATATAAAAGATTATATATGATAATTTTTATAAATTCTATATATATTAAATCAATTATTTTTCCTTGGTACTAATAGTATAAATGGATATAATACGAATACAAGGCGAGAAAATGATTTTGGAATTAGAATTCAGTGTTTTGATATAATTACTAAGTTGATGTACTTTTACAAACCTGTAGTTCTAAATGAGTTGGGGTATAAATGAAAATGAATTTTTTTTGGTATGTTGAGAAATTTGACTATAAATGATCAACCGACCGGCTGTAAATGTTATGGAAAGCCTGAAAAAATATTTTTGATCTAATTTTTAATGATTTATGAGTATAATGTAATTATCGTGTAATAATTCTATGCTTTATAATATTAAATGCGAGAATGCATTAGACAAAGTAGAACAGGAAATCTTATCAAATATTTATGTTTTCTTACTGCAAGACAAGTAAAGTTATATTTTGTAATTCTGCTTTTCAAATAATGTAAAATTACTCAAGAAAAATTCATTGTTATTTAACATTCTCTAATAGGATTAATATTAACTTTTAAATGTTACGTTAATATTAAAAATAACAGTAAGTGTTAATCATACCAAGGATTCTATTATTTGTCGAATTTACTTAGTAAAATTTCCTGTTTTTTAATTACCAGAGGGGAGGAAGAGCATTTATATACAGTATATATATATATATATATATATATTATATATATAATATATAATATGTATAATATGTATAATATATATATATATATATATATATATACACACACACATATATATATATATATATATATATATATTATATATATATATAAGAAATAAAAATAGGACTAGGACTAGGAATTTAGTAAAAGTATTATGTAAACATTATTTAAGTACGAAGAAAGAGAATAGCGCAGCATGACAGAGCATAGATAGTATAATAGCCCAGATAGCATAACTCAGTAGTTAATACTAAAATTTTTCTTGCATTCTGTTTACATTGTAAGTTGAAAATATCGAACCTATACCAGTCTTCTATCGAACAAATGTAAATATTTTACCCCATTTTACCTCATTGTACCCCATTTTATCCCAGCCTGTTTACACATTTTATAACGTTTCGGACATTGCTCATCGTTAATTGTGTAGTACAAATTTTCCACCATTTTCCCTCCTCCTGTTTGTTGTAACTCTGAGTATGACTTGTTTGTTAAAGAATGGAAATTTCAGAGTATTTATTACTTATACAGTATATAGCATTCTTAATTACCATTCCTATTTAAATATAATTTAGTATAAATTAATTTCAAGATTAGCTCTTGGACATTCACATTACTGTTTTCTTAATTATTATATTTGTACAATTATTTACAAAATAATTTTATATTAAAATTAAAAATTTAAATTTGTGAAGTTTAAAATTAAAAAATTAAAATGTTAAAATCGTTAAAATTTTATAATAGATTTTGTAGGGCAGTATGATTAAGAGTTGACATTGGAATTAACAGTATATCATAGTATAGAATAGTTAATAGATAATCGAATTTAAATTTGTTTTGAGTTCTTTACTGTCGGACTGTTACTAAGAGGACAACCAAGACAACAATTCAAGAGGACAACCATGAAACTCGAAAGTACGTACAACCCCGAAGTTTAACCCTATATCTGCGTGTCAGTGTTAAAAAGCGCCAAGAGTTGGAGCTTTTTTATGCCGCAACAAAAAGATGGAGCTTTTTTTTTATACCGTAACAGAAAAATGGAGCTTTTTATCACCGAAACAAACTAGATTTTCACTCACCGTAAACGCTTTTTTATACCGAGAATAAACACCCTTCTTGTCAGCGCCAAGTCACAAACTGACCTCTCAGAAGTTGCGGGAGGGCCTCCTAATAAGCTTTGGCTCGAATTTTATGTTTTGAAAAAATGTCTACTTGGCGCTTTTTAACTCTGACATGCAGATATGGACAACTGTTACAAGTTTCTAATCTTTCATATAAACGCACTTATAACTTAACCCAACAGAAAATTCTGTCCATATAGAGTTAATTCGTGGAAATAATTACCTGTAAATATTAATTAACAAAACTATACGAAAGACAAACAAAATGCGAATTTTGAAGGAAATTTTTCAACGATATTTTATAAATTATTTTTCTTATGAACTAATAACAGATGAACGAATATAAATATAGAATATATAAATAGCGTTTAAATACAATGAATCCAAGCTCGGGAATTAAACAGCCTCTAAAAATATTGGGATCAAGTAAAGATAATCCCTCCCAGGTCACACTAGTAAAGCAAATCCCTCCCAAAAATGACCAAGTAAAGATAATCCCTCCCAGAAAATCCCTCCCAGAAAGTAAAGTAAAGTGAAGCAGTCTGACATAAGGATAAAAATTAAGAGAATCTTTTTTAAAAAATGATTTATTTGAAAACAAAATTTATTAAAATTCATTTATTACAATGGATCAAGTAAAGATGAGCACCCCCAACCTTTTTTAGTTAGCTTTATAAGGCTAACTAACGAAAATATCACGACTTAACCTAACCAATCGTTAGGTCAACTGTACGCCCTTGACGATTGGTTAGGTTAGGTCGTGATATTTTCGTTAGTTAGCCTTATAAAGCTAACTAAAAAAGGTTGGGGGTGCTTAACTTTACTTGATCCAAAGACTTTAATTAAAGCGGTATTGCGGTATTGCGGTAAAGCGGTATTACCAACTTTACCAAGTAAAGATGATCCCTCCCAAAAAATGATCAAGTAAAGATAGTCCCTCCTTTTTCTGTTGGGAGGGATTATCTTTACTTGATCCAAATATTGCACTAAATATTAATGAAGTGAAGTTAAACTGAAGTAATCATTGAAGTAACGTTTGAAGTTAAAAAGATAAATTATTTTTTAATGGAACTTCATTTTTTTATTTTAAATATGGTCCGTGAAGCTCTGTGAATATATATACATACAATCTATACACATGTATAAACACATATGAAGCCCTCCTAGGAAGAAGTGGCTAAGCGACAAAATTAAAAAACGCCAGAAAACGCAATTAAACGTTGTACCAATTTAAAAATGCCATAATTTTTGAACTTTTGAAACTATTTCGACGAAATAGCTTCAAAAGTTAAAAGTTATTTCACTTTCAAGTTGGTACAACTCTAACTGCGTTTTTCTGGCGTTTTTCAATTTTGTCGCTTAGCCACTTCTTCCTAGGAGGGCCTCATATATTCTTTTGTATACTTATCTATTACATTTTTACTTTGCAGATACTTAAAATAATGTTCATTTCATTTGCATTAGATAGGAAATAAAGAATGTTTTTATATTTTTTATACTTGGTACTTATTCTTTGTGTTTCTTTTCCATTTTCTGTTGCTTTAATATATTTTTGGGGAAGACTTAAATTTTTCAATAAATTTTATGAGTGAAAAGATTCATTAATAATAAAAAAAATTTATACGTCAATAAACGATGCGTCAATTAATGAAAGGAAATTAGCTGTTTAATATTTCAACAGAAGAACTTTTTTTCATTTGAATTTGTGCGTTCCAGAGTGACTTACAATTAAATAATTACTTTAGTATAAATTAAAAATAATGTCTATTAATATTTTCTTGACATAATAAACTTAAATATTTTCATTAATGTTCGTTGAATGATTGAGCTTTTTTAATTAATAAAAATAGAATTAATTATTTTAAATTTAAAAATATAACTTAAGAAATTATTTTAGAGTTCAAATACTTAAATGATCACTTCAGCTCATTTGAACTATTTTTCAAAATAAATTTCAACCTTTAAATTAATACAAACTGAATTGACTGAATAAATTTTGAATGAGAATTTTAACTGTATTGAATGAATTTTTAAATAACTTTATTTCGCATTTTTTTATTATCTGTTTATTTTCGAACCCTGAATTTTTATCTATATATTTTTTTGCAGATTTTAATTATTCAGATAGGTTGAGATTATTAATTGGGATATTGAATTTCATCAATTAATTTGATTACTTCAGTATTATATTTTTTTTATTAATTTATTAATTATTTAATATAGTAACATTTTCTTTTTTTCTTTCCGCTGTTTTTTTATTAAAAGGGTAGGAATTGTTATATTCTCCCCTATTAAGAAAGTCTATTAATAACTTTAAGGAACTCAATTACTGGGAATTTTCAAGAGAGCTATTTAGAAAATAATTGGCATCCTCATCCCCTAAAAGAGTGTAACCCCCCCTTATCCCTTATATATATATATATATATACATATATATATATATACACACGAGTATATACCAGTGTGGAGCGAAAGACGAGCTATGTGATAGAGAGAGGAGAGAGAAAAACAGAGGCTGATAGCCTATTACTTTTTGAGCTTTCGCAACTCTTAAATTAATTCTATTAGAAATACTTTCTTGACTTGTAGCTTTACCGTTGATTCTTATTGTAAATAAAACCCCTTTTTATACAACAAACAGGGATCATTGATTTAACTTCATCTTTAATGAATTTAACGATGGGCAAATGAAATGAAAATAAGGCTAAAGGGATATGATACAATCCCTAGCCCAGAGAAAAAAAGACTGCGACCTGAACGCTGACCTCTGAACGATGATATTTTCTCATCCTGAACGGTAAAATCCTGTAGTTAAACGGTGAATTCTAAAATCTACACTGCATCTGAACCTGGATCATCCATATATATGCTGTATATATATATATATATATATATATAACTATATATATATAATATATATACACGAGGAGTGATCAAAAAGTATCGAAATTTTATTGCTACGGACAAATGAATGCAAATAAGAAATAACCGTTTACATATGTGAGTCTTCCTGCCCTCTGGTGTCTGCAGTCTGAAGCAAAATCTGCCACCATGAGTCAGTAGTTGGTTGGAGCGCTTAAAGGGAGGGTGTGGTTTTGCAGTACGACTAAATCTCGGAAATGGAGCAACGCGCGTGCCAAACTTGGAAAATCTGCATTGGAGACGAAGGAAATGATTAAAACAGCTTTTGGAAATGATGCTCTGTGTGCAATTTTTTTCGTATGTTGCGCATATTTCTCCAGGAAAATAATGTAATTTTCATTATTAGAATATAAAAATTTATTAGTATACAAATTTTCAGCTAAATCCCGTGGGGTCGTTCATTTGGAAAAGATCCAAAAATGATATATTACTCTAATATTATTTTATATATACACAACCTATATATATATAGTAGTTACGATAGAAGTGTTCTTCGGGAACCTTATCCTCAATAGGAATATGAAAACAAGAGATACGGCTCTCAACATTTATTGGCCAAACATCGAAATATAACAGTACATCGAAATATAACATACGGGGCTCCAATAAACCTTAGCCCCCCGCCCATGGCCTAAACCATTAGAGGTACAGTAAAACTAAACATACCTTACAAAAGAGAATTTAATCCTGCATTTAATGAGAAACAATTAAAACTTGGTGTTCCCGCCATTGGCTTCCAAGACAGCCTGAATTCGCTTTGGGTAGCTTGCCAAAAGTGACGTGAATAGATCTTAATCGTTACGCAAATTTGTAAAAACAGTTTCAATGTGTTGCGTCATTTTATCCTTCGAAAATCGATTTGCCGCAGGTTCTTGAAACAAGAGACATTCAACCTTGTCCTTTATAACTGATCCAATGTGTTTACAGACGTTCAGGTCAGGAGAATTTCCTGGCCATTCTTCATTTCCAAAGAAATCGATCTCATGGTTCCGCAACAACTGTTGAGTGCCTAATGCCTTAAAGCAGGGGGCCTTATCGTGCAGAAGTGTGACCTGATCGACATCCATAACATTGTTTGGGTTTCTTAGAAAAGGAATGACATGCTGGGATAGAATAATATCACGAAAATACTGTCCATCCAACTCTGACCATTTGGCTTCAGCACCCACATGAGCTTCTTTGCAGTGAACAAAACAAACACACCAACACAGTCTGGACTTTTTAATAATTCGCGATAATGTTCATTGTCATCGATTTCATCTGGTGTTGTGGCCCACACTCGATCATTTTGGTAGTTAGGCCGACGTGTTACGTAAACAAAAAATTCATCGGAGACAGCTAAATGCATGAAATCATCCACATCCCAATCTTCAAGATAATGGGCAAACCACATTCTGTCATCGATGTTAAGTTGAGTTTTTCTTGGCTTTGGAAGTTCATGCCAAGGCTTTAAACCGTGCCTATGACGGTACAGTCGAATGATCTCACCAGTAACGATCTTTCCTCTCAACACTTCGATCTCTCTAGAAAGTTTACACAGCTGTTTTTTCGCTTACGTGTACCGCTTTTAATGATGTCCTTTGTTTCCTGAGAGAGTGGCAAATTTGCGCCCAGATTTGGTTGTATCCATTTCACATTCATCCAAAGTTTTATTCCAATTTCTTTTGACGAAGTCCTCACTTCTTCGCAACTTTTTGGCCACCCATGAACGTGTTATAAAGGTGGCTCCAGCATCACGAGCTTCCCGAAATGTTATTGCTCGTATGCGATCTATCACACGTTGCCTCTCCGAATCACCAATTAATTGAGAAGCCATTATATTATCACTTTATCAGCTAGAGTAATTTTAATACCTGCGATAACATAAAGCATTTTATATATTTTTATAATCACTAAAAACTATTTCAATATAAGTAAACATGTAAGCTGCAAATGGGGGGGGGCTAAGGTTTTTTGGAACCCCTTACATCGAAATATAACATACATCGAAATATAACTATTTAAAATAATAAAATCAAGGAAAGACACATTAGACTTAAAATGTTGTGACAATATGAGCAATTGATTACCCACTTTTAAAACAAGCTTACGTTTTGAGGCTAACTCGAGGAAAAGAAGTTTACTAGTCCAAGAATGATAGAGTTTACTGTGCATCAAAGATTTTTTATGTAGTTTAAAGCGAATAAATTGGGGTACATAACCGTAACTTTTGCAAATTGTCAAGAAACGAGCGTCCAATCTTGCCTTCTCCAGCTTCTTTGAAACCCCTTGAAGGGCACGGAATCGTCGTACAGTTTCTTCATTATATCTTTTACGAAGAGTAATTACGATAGAAGTGTTCTTCGGGAACCTTATACTCAATAGGAATATGAAAACAAGAGATACGACTCTCAACATTCATTGGCCAAACGTTTCGGTCCACTCAGGGGCCATCTTCAGTGACTAAATAGAAGCATCTAAAAAACAATCATAACTAAAGTAAATACAAATGTCATAAACACTGTATACTGTACCTGGATGGAAAAAGTTACAAATGACAAGTGGAGAGAAAGGGAAGAAGAAAAAACTTAAGTTAGTGCGTAAGTTGCGTTAAAAAGGTGTTGGTTGGTTGATTAGGAAGTATGTAATTTTATCGAGGAAAGGCTGTCGTTTAATTCTGGATTTAATTTCTTGATAAAAAGGGATTCTAAAATTTTAAGATCAAGCGAATTAGAAGCAGACGACAAAATCGCAAAGGAGTCCTGGGGGCATGGGTGGTCATGGATCTCTGAATGATGCCGAATAGCAGAGGATTCAGGAGTGGAAAGAGGGCGAGATGTTCGATAAGAAAAACCCAAATACTTCGAAATCCTAAGTTTTAACTGTAGGGCAGTCTGCCCACATAACGACTTTGGCAGGTCGCACATGTATATAAATAAATAACAAAGGATCTGAAAAGTATGAGGAGGTGATCTTTATGGCGAAAAAAGGATTGCAGAGAATTAGAATTAGAATTAATAATTATAAAGTCGCATTGAGGGAAGTGTCTGTCCAAAATAGAATGGACATCTTTATTAAGTTGAAAAGTTAGTTGATCTAAAAAAGGAAGCTTAAGATAAACCTTCTGTTTCGGAACCGTGGACTGAATTATTTTGGGCGAATATAGGTTATTTAAAAATTTAGAAATTAAAGTCTCAATAGTCAAAGTACAATAAAAATTATAGTTAAAAAATCTCTTAAGATACTGAATTTCTAAGTCAAATAAAGACCAACTTGAACAAAGGTGATATTCTCTAAAAATACGACTCTTAATACTAGCCAGCTTAAAACTAAGTGGAATATTGCTGAAAAAATGAGTACCGAGTTGGGTAGTAGTTGGTTTTCTATATACTTGTGTTGAGAAGCCTGTACTATGTTTATTTATGGTAACATCAAGAAAAGAAATTTTATTGTATTGTTCTACTTCCATAGAGAATTTAATATTAGGAAGCTTAGTATTAATGTAATTTAAAAATAAAGGGGCATGATCTTTATGCTTAAAAATGACAAAACAATCATCTACATAACGTTTAAATAAAATAGGTTTAAAATCAAGCGGACAATCCCTCAGCCACTTTTCCTCGTGAAAACAAAGAAAACTGTTAGCAAAGGACGGACCAAGGGGCGAACCCATTGCCATTCCCTCGTGCTGGTGGAAAAGTTCCTTATTAAAAAAGAATATGGTATCCTGGACTGATAACTTTAAAAATTTTGAAAACAATTGTCTGCTTAATCCCAAAATGTCATTAGTAGAACCAAACAAAGAATTCATAAGAATATCACAAGTTTCTAAAACAGGTACATTGGTAAACAAAGACTGAACATCAAAAGAAGCCATGAAACAATCCTTAAACTTCAACTTGGTGACACAATCAACAACCTCAAATGAATCTTGCAAAGTGAAATGACTACGTGTGAGAGGGTCTATGATTGGGACCAAAAATTTTGCGAGGGTATAACTTGGAGTGTTTATAGCTGCTAGAATGGGACGAAGCGGAACTCCAGGTTTATGGGTCTTAGGTAGGCCATAAACAACTCCTGGGCTAGTACCTGAAGCAAAAAGCTTATCGTAATAGTTGATCAAAAGCCCACGACTTTTGAGAGAACGTAAAAAGTTGTTGATTCTGTCCTCCAGTTTCACAATATATTTAAATGGGTCAGTTTGCAGTTTCAAAAACATGGTAGAATCAGAAAGTAAATTATACATTTTATTTAAAGTCTTGTGACTCTAAGACAACAACACTTTTACCTTTATCAGGCTTACAAATAATTACTTTAAAATCACTAAAACTAAAAACTGGACAAAAACTTTAAACCCATCAAACTCATAGTAGAACTTGTTTGCCAAAAGCTTAATATCCTCCACTGGACTAGAGTGCTGAAGGAAAGAGGGAAAAAGACTAATTTGATGGCAAAGTTTTTCAAAACATAAAAAATAACGACAAAAGTCAAGCTTAAAAATGGGAAGTTTAAAATCCAATCCAAAGAATAAAATTCTTTTTTCTTCAGTTGATAAAACCTTATTGGAAAAATTAGAAATAATTTCATCTCAATTAAGATTAAGATCAAAATTTAAACCCAACTGTTGTAGCTTAGAATTTTGACGAGTTAATGAGGTGACATAAAATTTTGATACATACTTCGAAATATAACTTTAAAATAATAAAATCAAGGCAAGACACATTAGACTTAAAATGTTGTGACAATATGAGCAATTGATTACCCAATTTTAAAACAAATTTACGTTTTGAGGCTAACTCAAGGGAAAGAAGTTTACTAGTCCAAGAATGATAGAGTTCACTGTGCATCAAAGATTTTTTATATAGTTTAAAGCGAATAAATTGGGGTACATAACCGTAACCTTTGCAAACTGTCAAGAAACGAGCGTCCAATCTTGCCTTCTCCAGCTTCTTTGAAACCCCTTGAAGGGCACGGAATCGTCGTACAGTGTCTTCATTATATCTTTTACGAAGAGTAGTTACGATAGAAGTGTTCTTCGGGAACCTTATCCTCAATAGGAATATGAAAACAAGAGATACGACTCTCAACATTTATTGGCCAAATGTTTCGGTCCACAGGGGCCTTCTTCAGTGACTAAATAGAAGCATCTAAAAAAACAACCATAACTAAAGTAAATACAAATGTTATAAATATACTATACAATAATAAAATCTAATACAAAAAGTTAAAGAAAAAAACAACTTGAGAAAAAAATATCTAGATTATAAGACAAAATAAAAGAAAGTAAAAATAAAACAGAACAAACCAAAATTTCAAAATTAAAAAGTTTAAATTTTTTTTTAAAAAAGGACTCCTTTTTTTAAATTAAAAAAATAATTTTTTTTTTAAATTTTTAATTTTGAAATTTTAGTTTGTTCTGTTTTATTTTTACTTTTTTTATTTTGTCTTATAATCTAGATATTTTTTTTCTCAAGTTGTTTTTTCTTTAACTTTTTGTATTAGATTTTATTATTGTATAGTATATTTATGACATTTGTATTTACTTTAGTTATATGATTGTTTTTTAGATGTTTCTATTTAGTCACTGAAGATGGCTCCTGAGTGGACCGAAACGTTTGGCCAATAAATGTTGAAAGTCGTATCTCTTGTTTTCATATTCCTATTGATTATATATATATATTTTTATTTTTTAACAAAACTATTGTGACTTAACCAAACCAATCGTCAAGGTTAAATTCTTTTTTCTTTTCCTATGCAGTAGAAAATAATATATATATATATATATATATATATATAATGGGATCACCTGAAGATCAGGGCCCCCACCTTCGTTAGTTAGTCTTATAAGGCTAACTAACGAAAATATCATGACTTAACCTAACCAACCGTCAAGGGTTGTACAGTTGACCTAACGATCGGTTAGGTTTAGTGGATCACCTGAAGATCAGGGACCCCAGCCTTCTTTAGTTAGCCTGATAAGGCTAACTAACGAAAATATCACGACCTAACCTAACCAATCGTTAGGTCAACTGTACGCCCTTGACGAGTGGTTAGGTTAGGTAGTGATATTTTCGTTAGTTAGCCTTATAAAGCTAACTAAAGAAGCCTGGAGGCCCTGATCTTCAGGTGATCCGGTTTAGTCGTGATATTTTCGTTAGTTAGCCTTATAAGGCTAATTAACGAAGGCTGGGGGCCCTGATCTTCAGGTGATCCTTAAAATGTATATAGTGTATACGTATGTAATGTATATGTAATGTGTATATATATATATACATATATACATTAAAATTAACCACTGGTTAGGTTAATTGAATGCCCTGTTAGGTTAGGTCAACTGAAGGATCACTTGAAGATCAGGGCCCCCAGCCTTCTTTAGTTAGCTTTATAAGGTTAACTAACGAAAATATCACGATCTAACCTAACCAATCGTCAAGGTAGTACAGTTGCCCTAACGATCGGTTATGTTAGGTCGTGATATTTTTGTTAGTTAGCCTCATAAGACTAACTGAAGAAGGCTGGGGCCCTGATCTTCAGGTGATCCCAACTGAATTTCCTGTTAGGTCACCTGAATACCCTGTTAAATCACCTGAATGCCCTGTTAGGTCACCTGAATGCCCTGTTAGGTTAAGTGAATTCCTGGTTAGGTCAACTGTACGCCCTTGACGATTGGTTAGGTTAAGTCGTGATATTTTCGTTAAAACTAACAAAAATATCACGACTTAACCTTACCTGACATTCAACTATTTTCCCGTAGGTTTCGATTAATTTTAAGCAACTTTTACCTAATAATTTTTCTCTTGAGGAGCCGTTTCTGTTTTTTATGGTGGGACAGATACACAGACAGAGAGACAGACAGACAGACAGAGAGCATATATATATAGAGAGAGAGATTTTAAAATTTTTGTCTAATTAAAAACATTGTAATTTTGTTTTCTGAATCTTAAATGCAGAGTGAAAAGCAGGTGCTAGAGTAAAAAGTTGAAACAAAGCAAAGCGCATTTATTTCTATGTTCAGAATCGCTCAACAGTAAATACTGTACAGGGTGTTCGAAAAGTCCAGTCACCCCCTACAAAATGTATATATTGTAATACCAATTTTATTTTTGTGTGATTAATTGAATTTATATGTGATTCATTGGCATTTTTTTTCTTTTCCAGGTATTAGAGTTGTGTAAACAATGGTAGACCAGTCCACGTACACTCTGGAGGAAAGGATAGTGATGAGCACATGGGCTCATGAAAGGTCACATACTGGCAAAACGAGGCATGATATCCAGAATGATTTCAACACAAGATTCAATAAGGCTGCACCACCAAACAAGATGGTATTACGCTGGGAGAAAAAGCTGTTTGAAACTCGCTCCTTTAAGGACAGACCACGGTCGGGAAGACCAACAACGCGAGCAGAACAATGTGAAGGTGTGATTGCATTGGTGGCTCGTTCACCGAAAAATTCACTTCGGAAATGATCACAAGAACTTGTAATCCCCATGTCCACAATGAGAGATCACTTGACAAAAGATCTCGGCATTAAACCATACCGCCCGTCATTTGTTAATGAATTAAGTGATACAGACATGCAGAAACGAGAATGTTAGCACACACACACACACACACAGATATTCTTTATTAGTAACTGTATTTACTGTAATTAAAGCAATTGTTGCTAGTGACTTGTTTCTTAAATTACACCTACCACATATACTGTAAATACAATTCATCACACAAAAATAAAATTGATATTACAATATATACATTTTGTAGGGGGTGACGGGACTTTTCGAACACCCTGTAGAATATTGGTCTAAGTTCCGTTGGGCACTGATGAATCCATATTTTCTCGTGATAACACAGAAATATATTAGGCTATATATTAAGCTGTATATTAGAAATATATTAAGCTATATATTAGAAATATATTAGGAAATATGTTAGGTTATATATTAGGCTAACATCTAAAGGACTGCCCATTAGGGTGTATCATGCTCAGGTCGAATATTGAAAACTTGGAATTTCAAGATTGGTAGTATGTATTCCTATGTAAAATTGAATTCTAAGAGGGGTCCGTCTTCTGCAACTTTTGCGAAAAATCGCATTTAAGTGTTCAAAATCGCACTTTTTTGCCGAAAAATGGGATTTTTGGCCAATTTCAAAGACTTGGTAGCCTCAAATGACCTCCATATGTTCCATATTGTTCACATACACCGTTAAGCATTTCTAGAGGCAGGCTTGGACCCATTTAAGATCAGCCAAAGTGGTTCATAACCCCTAAAATAACCAAAATCACTCAAAATGGCTCAAGACTAAGGAATTGTATGATTTTTAGTCTCCTATACACCACATTTCGCGGCTGTTCTCTTCATCAGGCAGAATCTTTTTGTTCTTCTTTCTTGGTCTTGCATTTTCTTTTTTTAGAAACGCCTCCACCAATTTTTATTTATTTTCTTTTCGGCATCACTGAGTGTGATGGCAGCTGCCCCCAACTTTCCGCAAGCTGCTGTGACGTTCAACCTTTTTTTGCAATTGCAATTCTTCTTTAATATTTGTATAAGTCCCTCCTCCACCCCCAGCTTGTTATAATATGCTGGTCAACTGAATATTTTGAGATTTTTTCTTCTGAAAGCATCTTGATTCGTCTAGCAGGTCTTGTAGAGATCTAAATGATGTTCATAATGTCTTGCTTTGACTTGAAAACTGGCAACAATTCTCTGTGATCGATCCTAGCACGAACAAAACCATCTCTTCTCTCTTGCCCATACACTGCATGAGCTGCAGCTGAAACTTCATGGACTGCTCTTTCACAGCTTTGAGTGTGAACTGAGAAGTTCTCAACTTCAAGTGGAGACCTGAGAAGCTCCTCAACTTCTCCTCTTGACATCTTACAAGTGAAGAGTGGCTCATACAGTTTATCCTTATCCCAATTAATCAGAGTAATTGGAGAAGTGGCATCAAAATTCAGTTTAGGGTTTCTATGAGTTCTCAGACTCATGTCTCCATACTCAGACTTACCTCTGATCTTCTTGATCATCTCAATCCCCCATGCCCTCTCCTCCTCATCCTCACTGCACAGGAGAGGCAATGAGGTTCTCACTGTGAGCATGATATGCTCCACGAACTATCACACGATTAAGTAAATCTACACAACACAAACCAGGGAAAAGCCCGGCTTAGAAATTAGCAAAATCATTGAAACACGTCCTATCAGCACGATTGACCGCTTGTAATTCCCTCATCAGTAAAAACCGTCTAAAAGTGAAGTCAAAGCACAATGGTCAAAGCTATCCTTGTGAAGTTGCCTTGAAATTCGAATCAGGCATTCACTTAACCTAATTGAGTGTGTAGTACATTCAGATTTAAAATATTCTAGCAGAGAACCGGCCTTTCGTGTGGGAAGCAAAAATATCCCGCCTTACAACTTTAGAATGTGACGTAAATGTATAAATTAACCAACTAGTTAGGTTAATTGAATGCCCGGTTAGGTTAATTGAATGCCTGATAAGGTCAACTGTACGCCCTTGACGACTAGTTAGGTTAAGTCGTGATATTTTCCTCAGCTTTAACGAAAAGAAGAAATTAGGGGTGCTATAAAGGAAAAGATCCCAAAATTGTTTTAAATTTTTTCCCCATTTTCATTTCTGACGTCACTGTAAACGGGCTGGAGTTTTATTTCTATTAAATTTTGCAAATATTCGTTTATATTTAAATTACTGATTATAGCTTAATATGTAAATTTTCTGTTTCAATTAAGTTTATTGCTAATTTATGAATATTAAAAGTCCATGTTAGCTTGAAGTTTATAGACTATATATATATATATATATATATATATATATATATATATATATATATATATATATATATATATATATATATATATGTATATATATATATATACCCAGCCTGTGGCTACCTTGTCGTGGTGGGTGGGCTCCCGTGTTGACCCAGTGGGCTACGTCAGCAGGGGGGGGCCTTAGCCGGAAGGGTCACCCATGCCGGACAGACTACTGGGGAGACCGGGCTAAGAGCCACTAAAGTCTTTGACTCCCAATACGGGTCTCCAGTGCTGTCCTCCGGAGGTGACGCCCTTAGGGCGTCACTGTGTTGGATGATTCGGTGTCCGGGCCGGTGAGGTTGGGGGCTGGGGTCTTTACGCCGTTTGGGGGCAAAGTTTCGTATCACGGGGCCCCGTTTTTAAACCGACGGTGTGTTTCCTGGGTACAAGGTACCCCGCCCCCTGCGGTTTGTGCTCGGCCTCCCTTTCTCACCGGTAGGCAGTTTCTCGCGTCCCCTGGGTCCGTTTTTCGATAACTATTAACGTATGGATACATACCTCCTTTAGAGCAGGGGTCCCACCCCAGCTCCCCTCAGCAAGCTACAGTTAAGCCAAGAGGGTCCACGAAAGACTCGCCCTCAAAACCAGGCCTCTCGCCCTCTCCGTATACCCCTCTCACTCGTTATCGACCCCCCTCTCCGCGGAGAGAGCCCCGCGACGGACGGGGAAGTCGGCGCCCACGTCCGTCCTATTGACCACTAGATGCCTCAGTCCACCTCGAACCAACAGCTTCCCTATCCCTACCCAGTATTCACAAATTTGTAGTTATTCGCCCTACTTCTGGGTCCCTACCGTCCAACTCTGAAAGAACATTTCAGCCGTCCGCACGCGCAGCAACTCTAGCCTTTACGACGTCCGACCACAGAAGGATGGTTCCCTCCTTATAAAATCGCGAACAGCAGCGGAAAAGAATACCCTACTCTCCCTCACAGAAGACCTCGGATGCTCGGTGACCCTCGCCTGAACCAGAGTCAGGGCACTATCTTCGCTACCGTTTATTGATGAGACCCGAGAACGAGTTACTAGAAGACCTCACACCCCATGGTATCATTAAGGTTCATTGATTCACTTCTCGTCAAGGAGGTACCTCCTCCCCCATCCCGCACCTCCTCCTCACGTTCAACACCCTAGTCCCTCCCCGTCGTATTGTTGCTGCCAGGATTTTCCTGGACAAACAATACACAGTCTGCTCGACCTACCTCCCCCCTCACTCCCAAGTGTCCCGCGATGACCCGGTTGAGGTTGTTCAACAACTCCCCAGGCCCTTCCTATTCTTGGACGATTTCAATAGTCACCACCCCCTTTGGGGAGATAGAACCTCCACTTTTGTTGCTCCGACCCTGATTACCCTGATGGCTGAACTCTCCTTCGTGTGCCTCAACGACGGCTTTCCCTCATACTACCACGCTACCAGATGCACCCTGT
The DNA here is from genome assembly GCA_023014485.1 of Bathynomus jamesi. Taxonomy (NCBI): domain Eukaryota; kingdom Metazoa; phylum Arthropoda; class Malacostraca; order Isopoda; family Cirolanidae; genus Bathynomus; species Bathynomus jamesi. Next base: position 1,581,544 of record JAJOZX010000220.1, on the reverse strand, counting down.
CCTGAATAGATCTATCATCCATCTCGACGGACGGCCTCCTGGACTTCACCTGGCAAGTACTTCGGGATGACTGTGGCAGTGACCACTTCCCTGTTTGCCTCACACTAAATCGGCACAACCAGATCGCTCGGGTCCCGGAGCAATGGATAACATCCAGCGCCAGCGATAATTAGCCACTTTTCCGGAACAACACTTTCACACGTTGTACGACGGCCCACTTTCCATCCTCCGATGAATGCATTGCGTACTTTGAGGCGACTGTTGTTGCAGCACCAAGCGCCAGCGTTCCACAATCTTCTGACTACCCCCGAGCCCGACGAGTACCCTGGTGGAACCCAGAATGCGCGGAGGACACTCGAACCAAGAAGAGTGCTACCCGACGATTTTATCGTACGCAAACCCCTACCCATCGCATGGAGATACAACGGGCCAGAGCCGTTGCTCGCCGTGCGATGAAAAGAGCGCGCCGAACTTCCTGGCGTACCTTTGTATCAGGTATCACCTCCTCCACACCATCGGCTACCATCTGGAAGAAGGTACGGAGTGTAGAGAGACGACATGCCCCCTCCCGACCCACGGTCCTCCGAACTAATGACGGACTTCTCTATGAACCTAGGTCGGCGGCGAATCTTCTAACATCTACCTTCGCTGCCGTCTCCTCCACAGACAGCCCCCACACGCCGGCCCCTAACAAGAGCTGCTAACTATCCCTCAACAACTCCTACAATCGGGTGTTCACCATGCGAGAGTTAGAGGCGGCACTGGTCTCTAGACGGTCTCCTTCCCCTGGCCCGGACGGCATCCCTACATCCATCCTACTATGCAACTGTTCCTACTAGATCTCTACAACCGTATATGGATTGAGAGCACTTTCCCCTCTCGGTGGAAAGAGGCCCATGTAATACCAATCCCCAAACCCGGCAAAGACCCCCTCGACCCCACTAATTATAGACCAATCACATTAACATGCTGCGTCTGCAAAATCTAGACCACCTTCCCCACACCACGTGGGGCGCTGACCGACAGTCCCCCGTCTTTACACTTCCATAGTCCAATCAAAGCTGGATTATGGACGTGTTGTATACAGAAATGCCTCTAGCACTTTCCTCTGAATCTTGGACCCGGTACTTAATAGGGGCCTCCATCTTTCCACCGGTGCCTTCCGCTCCTCTCCAGCTTCCAGCCTCCAGGCAGAATGTAACTACCTCCCTATCACCCAACGATGGGGTGTGCTCCTCATGAGGACCTATCTTCGCGCGTAGAGGCTACCCTCGTCATTTCTGTGCGCGGCAATCTCAGAACCTCCACCCCAAGGACAGAGCTGGCACTTCACTGAAGCGGTCCGCTCTTTCTTAGACCTTTGCCCCCTCCCTCAGTTACCCCCCCATCTCCCTGGCTCCTCACCCCTATCAAATTTTGCAGGGACCCTTGTGCTCTGCCAAAAGCTACCACGACCGCTACAGTATACAAGTCACTCTTCCAGGAGCACGTAACTCGACACCTGAACACTGTCCCCATCTATACGGATGGTTCCCGATCAGAGGTTGGTACGGCTGCCTCAGCGGTGATACTGACCCAACCGCTCTCTAGAGCCGTCCGCCTTCCCCGTCTTTTCAGCAGAACTTTTCGCTATTCTGGAAACCCTCGACATCATAAGCACCCACTCCGCCAACTCCTATGTCATCTACTCAGATTCTCAAAGCGCACTGCTCTCCCTTGAAAAATTTAACCCCCCCGTCACCCACACGTCCGCACCATCCAACAAACCTTCCACTCCTTAACGGCATCCCAACACAAGACGGTCGCCTTCTGCTGGCTCCCGGCACATATCGGTATCCTGGGTAATGAGGAGGCGGACCGTAAAGCGAAATCCGTTTGCTCATTGCCAGTCTCCACCCGGCCCCTATCTTTCACTGATTTCTTCCCAACTCTTCGCTCCCACTTCCGTTCCATCTGGCGAAGAGAATGGGACAAAGCCACAAACAACAAACTCCATCGGATAAAACCACAACTTGGATATTGCGCTTCCTCGTTCCATAGGTCCCGTCATAAAGAAGTAATTCTAGCCCGTCTCCTCGTTGGACACACACGAAGCACACACGGTCAGCTTATGGCTAAATTGCCAGCCCCGCTCTGCCACACTTGCCATACTCCCATCACCTTCGTCCACCTCCTGGTCGAATGCCCGAGTCTCTCTGACCTCTGCACAGCTGTTTCCCTTACCTGTCCCGCATTCCCACGTCCAAACGTCTCCAGTTCATACTCGCTGAAGGCCTCCACTTTTCAGTTGAAGCGATTTTCTCGTACCTCACCCACTCTCAACTACTTCACCGTATCTAAATCCATACCCCATCACCCACATATTCAATACCTGAACTTTCTCAAGCCCCCAGTCCAATACCACTCTACGTACGAATCGGCGGTTAAGCAAAAAAGGGAAAAAAAAATATATGCATACATACTTTTTGTTACCTTTGTTGAGTTTGAACGACGGTTCAGGATCGACCTGCGGTCGACCCCTCTGCAGCATCCCGCCTCATTTGCTGGACTTGGTGAAGGAGGGAATTGCTCTCTGATCGCCTCCTGCCCTCGTAGCCAGCCACGCATGGCTGGTCAGGGACTTTGCACAAGAATCTGTCCAGCTGGTTCTTGAAGTTATTCAGGTTGGTGTGCTGGAGATTCCTCACTTCTTTTGGAAGGACATTGAAAAGCTTTGGGCCCCGTATTCTGAGGGTATTTTCCACCCTCGTTTTCATGGCTCCTTGTCCCACCGCAGGTGGGACCGTACAAAATCTGCCTCTTCTCTCATTCTAGTTTGTTTCTATATATATATATATATATATATGTTATAATGTTATAATGTTATAATGTTTAAGACCAACAAAGACCCTAGGATCCACTCATGGCTGTCTACCTAACTGAGTTCATAATTGTATATTGTGCATGTCCTCCGTGGTGGGGGAGAGGACCTACAATTTTACGTGGGTTCCAAACCACAAAGCCTTAATTTTACTACCTTAAACTATACCCAATCTATCAACATATACGTCTAATCGATTTTGAAACATGTTTGTAGACGTGCTACTAATTACTTCTACCGGCAAACTATTCCAGCTATTTACTATTCTATGCGTAAAAAAGTTTTTCGCAACTGCTGTCTCGAACCTTCTACTTGTCAACTTACACCCGTTATTTCTAGTCCTATTATACTGAGATATTTTGAAAAAGCTATCTCTATCTACGTTATCGAATCCATTCATAATTTTAAAAACCTGGATTAGATCACCCCTTAGCCTCCTAGTCTCGAGAGTAGTCAATTTTAACTCCTTAAGCCTATCCTTGTACGACTTCGACCCAAGCGACGGAATCATCTTAGTTACTCGTCTTTGAACTCTTTCCATTTTGTCTATATCTTTGCGCATATGCGGATTCCAAAATTGGATCGCGTACTCCAAATGAGGTCTAACTAATAATTTATAAAGAGGAACAATAATATCGCGCGATTTGTACTCAAAATTCCGAGCTATAAAACCTAGCACTTTATTCGCTTTATTGACCGCTGCTGTACTTTGTTTCGCCACTTTTAAATCACCAGTAACGATAACTCCTAAATCTTTTTCCTGCTCTACGCTTGCTAACTCCTTCCCTGACATACAATACGCAAAATTAACGTTACGCGAACCTATATGTAAAATTCTGCACTTATCGACGTTAAATCTAATTTGCCATGTGACTGACCAATCAACGATTTTATTCAGATCTTCCTGGATTTTACCTCTATCTTCGTCATTAATCGCCCTACCACCCAGCTTCGTGTCATCCGCAAACTTTGAAACTGTACTGACTAGGCCGACATCTAAATCGTTAATATATATAAGAAAAAGCAAGGGGCCCAGTGCATAACCTTGAGGAACGCCGCTCGCTGCATTAGCCCAACACGACTCCGCTCCATCAACGACCACCCTCTGTTTCCTACCTCGCAACCACTCTTCTATCCAATTTATTACTACACCATTGATTCCATGAGGCTTAGTTTTTTCAATG